>SNQJ01S0073788.1:0-10160 GCA_010110895.2 Picea sitchensis | reverse complement strand
GAGTTGATTTCATATTTAGATTTTGGACAATTTAAAGTTACATGAGTGAAAATCTACTTGTCTTTATGTTATCATAGATTGTTTTCAAAATATAAAGAATTTCTTTGAGTTGCTTAAGGAAATATCATTCTTGATTCTTGTCACAGATTTATACTTGACAACAGGTTAAGTGGAGCTCACATTACGTAGAAAGACAAATATAGCTTAGTACCTTTTTATTTACAGTTAATCAACATCAGGTTAGTTAGCTTTCTTTTATTTGATTTGTTTACTTTACGAATGAATAACGATTAAATCATTCAAACTTTAATTATTTGTTCATTATAGTTACATCATTCCTGAATCTTATTCGTTCATTTATTGTTGTTTTTAATTCATAGTGAAAGAACAATTTCCTTTATTTTTGCATCTCATTTAAACTTTGATTCATTAGTTTAAACCATCATTTTCACAAGGCTTTATTTAAACCTTGTATCTGTATATATATATTGTTTATAATAGTACTATTAGGTAAGTAATCATATTAGTGTGTTGACTAATAAGATTATACATTAAGTTAGTTTTACCTCTTTTAGTTTTTTTTCTTAGAGTCTTAGTTGGATAACAAAGCCATAAAACCCGCTAGGGTAGATTATTCCAAAAAGCTTGGGTTAAATAGATAACCCCAGACCGGATCTCCCCTTCTTGTTGACAGTGTGTCATAAACGCCCGTCAACAAATGGCGCTAGAAGGAGGGCCGAGGTAAATTTAATGATTAAATGTTTTACCCCTCAGCCTGTCATAATTCTAGATTTATAAATTCTTCTTCTGCGTCATCTTGAAATGCACTAGAAGGCAAGCCAGACTGACAATCTGGCCTTGCAAGAGTCTTTGTTTCAAATGTATTTAATTTCCCATGGCTCCCCAAATCAATGTGTTGGAACATGCTTTCCATTTCTCATTAGCTGATATTCCCAACAAGACAATCTCTCGCTTGTCCAAATTCACCTTTGATGGTGGGGGGGATGTATCTGCAAAAGACCATCTTAACAAGTTTTGGTGTAAATGCATCAAGCATGATATTTATGATTTAAAGGTTTTATGCAGATTGTTCATTTTTACTTTTAGGGTTCGGATTAAACATTGGTTTGAATATTTTCTAGAATATCACATTATTGATTGGTTTCAATTTGTAGAGTAATTTTTATATGCTTTTGAAATCTATGATTACAATCGATTATGTGAAGAATTTCATGCTCTACTAATCAATGACGATTCATCTCCATATGTCTTTTTAACAAGAATCCATCATGTTCTCTATAAATTTAAACTTGATGACATGTCATTTGTACTAAATCTCCTCTATGATGTTTGCGCCCCTTTCATCCAACCATTTTCAATCGTGAATGATGAATCAATTACAAATCCTATCACTCAATTGTGAGAAGAATTTTGGTTGCAGGATGAGAGGAATCCATACAAAAATCTTGAACAAGCAAGGGAGGTAGAAAAGGTTCTTTTTGACAATCAAACTGGTTTTTCCACTGAATCATTGTATATTCAATCCTCGACTATCGTGGAAGAATATTTGATGTTGGGTCAAGGTGAATTTCCATATTCTTATAACTCTTTCTCTAATCAATACTTAAATTCAGTTATTGTAGAATACTTAGGTGATGAAATTGATCTAAAGAATTCTAACATTCCAATGAAACTAATTAGAGTATAAATCTGCAATTTGAAGAAGAAACCTTAAACCTTCATCCATAAATCATACCTTATCCACTGGAAAGATTAGATGTTTTTCATGAATGTTTTGAATTTTCTATCATACATGAGACAAATTTAGATGATCATATTATGTTGAAGGATTTATCACCAAAACAGAGTGAAAGTATTAAGGAAAGTGAAGAGGAATGTCTTTAGAATACCATTGTTAAATAGTATAACTCAAGAGAATCTTTTCATGTGCTCATTTCTGATTCCTTTTACTCTTTATATCCTGATATCTTCTTAGATTCTGGTGGACATGATACTTTACCCATGGTATCTCACTCTTTGCCATCACAATCAGATCTTTTCGATATGCCAAGATTTGGTAAAATTAATGAAGTCGGATTTGACGCTCTTTCACTTTCATCACTGGCATGGAAAAAATATATGTTGCAAGATGATTTTACACGATTTATTTTGGAAAAAGACAATCCACTCATTCTTATGGAGATCAAATATTCTACATTGCATATTCATTCTTTGGTTAGTTCGAATTTTAATGATTATGTTTCACATTTTGAAACGATCCATATCATCAAAGGGAGTGTTCAAACCAGTAATCTAATTGATGTCATGAATCCTCTCGTGATATGTTCCACATTGGCAAATCTAGTTCGTCGAAGTCATATTTTGCATCCCAATTTTTATGACAAGATCTTAGAATGGATTGAGGATTCATATCTAAAAAATATTCATAATAAAGATAAAGTTGTGCTTTCTTTGTTTCTACCTAAATATCTAGGAGGTAAGCATGACATGATTTTTTTAGGTCCTCCATGTGAAGAAATTGATGAACACTTGGAGATGTGTCAGGAGAATGGGGCACTTCGGCCTTGGCTGATGGTTATATGAGGTCCCCATAATATTGGCAAGTTCTCCAAACTTACTTACATTCTTCCATGCCATTATGACCTATATCATGACAATATTTCATAATGGATGGAGGATTCATGCATCAAGAGGTTTCAAAATAATTGTAAGGTCATGATTGCTTTGTTTTTCAATGAATATATAGGAGGTAAGCATGACATATTTCTTTTGTATCTGCAAATACTACATTCTTTTATTCTAATTTTCGACTTTCTATGCCTTGTAGGATTGAAGATACTCTTGTGGATGCACTGGAAATACGATTTTACTTAGCGTTTTGATCTATGTAGACGTTAGATTAAGTGTAGGAATACAGTCCTTTTGGGTTTTTCTTGCCTTTTCACTTTTTACTTTGAATAATGCAGTTATGAAGGCATGTGGGTATGCAAAGAGAACCTCCATCTAAATGTTGTTAGGGAAGTATTCTTTCAATTCCTTTCATTTTCCTTTTCATGATTGTCTTGATTAAATGTTTCTTTTTCAAAAATTGGCAACATCATGCAATGATTTCAGATATTATGAAGAATTAATAAAGAGATTAGGGATTTGAACTTAGTTTTACCCTAACAAACATATCTTACCACTGCACGTAATTTCACTCATCCTGGTTAAGGATTTTTCTGTGACTTTTAATAATAAGCTTGGCCAAAATGATGTATCATGCATCACTATCTTAAGAAAAGAACCTGCCTATATGCAAAACTATGAACTTTGTAGTTCTTTATTTTTATCCTCAATCTCTATGAGAGGTTGGCCTCGTTTTGTTTTTGGTCAAATCATTTTTTAAAGTGTGTTTTTTCTATTTCGATTTTGTTTGTTTTGATGTACTTCTGATTTTGAAGCCCATTAATAAAATTTGATTCTGTTTGCTGTGTTTTTTTTTCTTTGATTTATTTTATTGAATTTTCTTCTTGTTTGTCTTTTTGAATCAATATATTTTTGATCAAAGAGCGATTGTCAAAGGAAGCATTCATTTCAAGACTTATGTTTTTAAAAGAAATTTGTAATAGTTCAAACAGTTTCTGATGTTAAGGTTCAACTCAGATAATTGATTTGTAAGTCAGTTGAGTACTATGAAATCCTAAACGGTCTTTGTCAAAGTATTACCCCTAAAATGTGTCGAAATATTTGGGAATTATGATTATCTTAAGACTTTTTACACCATCCATGTTCTTAAAAGATCTCTTTTAAGCGCTTCCCCATTCTCTAGATGATTTCTTAATTGAAATCTAAAATATCTAAACCATGATAAAAATTCTAGTATTTAAAGCAAATAAATAGTGATCAATAATATACCTGTCCTATGATCAATCTCTAGTATCACCACGCCCTCTTTGTCATTTAAGAAATCTCTAAATTATATCATTATAAATGACATAAGAGGGTTGAAAACACTTAAGTGTGGGAAATGTGTGTCAATTCGACAGGGTACTGAACATGCCTGCTGGCAACGGGTAAATACAAACATGATACCAAGGCAACTTCATTGGGGTACTGAATAGACCTACTAGCAGGGAAGCAATGCCGAGTTCGAGAGATATCAAGTATGTGATTATAAGTTAACTTTCTACGGGAGTATATATCATGAATAGAAAACTATTGGATGGGATTAAAGTACTTGAGTGGGTTAAATGACATCCCTGTCGAGGCTATAAATTCCTGCTGGCAGCAGTGGCTCTGTCAACGATATTGAAGTCATTTTTATAAACATCATTACCCTTTGATCAAAACACACTTTCAGGCTATAATCCTCTGTAAAAGCATTTATTTTTCTTTTCTGATTATAATCATGGTACTCTTTTGTAAATCTAAGCTAATCTTAATATTGTGTGATCTGAAAGGGAATTTGTTTCAAACCATCTTAAAAACCATCTACAAGTCTTGTTCTTTTTCCTTGAGACAAAAGTTTGATAGTTTAGAGATAACTGCTTTGCCCAGTGAGTCACCATTTGTTGGCTTCCCAACTAGCATTTTGTTTTCATTTCCCTTTGAAAGACAAAATCACATCTTAAACTTGTTGTCCAACATATCTATTTGCATCAGATTGACTGAGTCTCTTTTTTGAAGGTGTGATTGTTGAATTTGGATTTTATTATTACGAGAACATGATTGTATGATTTGTTGATTTCTTTCGATTTTCAATTTCATGAATGTAAAGCATGAAATTGAGACCTTTATCTTGTGCAAACATTCAACTGAAATCTTGTAATCTTTTCCCTTTGTATTAGTTTGTAACTTGTGTTTTCCTACTTCAATTAGTCTATATCTAGATGGAATACTTGTTGCTAATTAAAGGACCATGAATTATATCGTTAGACTAAGTATGGACCTCCTCCTAGGAACTTAGCTCGATCTTAAAAAGGGCGTGGGTTTTTTGTTTAAAAGAATCCATGGATTAATGTATGCATTGAAACCTTGTTTAATATGTTTAACAAATGAATTGGAGACAAGGTTTAAACCTCACGTCTCTTAACCTTTTTGATATGACCCTTCAACACTTACACATGTCATATCACAATTTAAAGTTGATGAAAACCTCCTATACCCTGACCTATCCACCATCAAAATGAATCATTACATCGTGTGTGTTAATGTCCTCGGAATTGGGTTGTTAATTCTATTAGGACCCTATAATTATAGGGAAATCGGGGTTGTTGAATTATATATATTGGTTTGGATTGCAGGTCAAAAACAATATTTTATCCTGCAAAGGTTTTGCTTGGGCAAAAATTATGCATTTTTGAATTTGGTTTTGGGTAGCCAAAGTTTGGTTTTATATTCATCTTTTGGTCTGTTTTTAGAGCCAAAATAACTCTCGGGCCTGTTATAGGGTACAAGGTGATATTAAAATTTTAACTAAAAAATTAATATTGGTCGGGGGCCAATCTCCATATCCACAAGCTATCGAGCATCTACATATCAACACAACCAATGGTTTTCAATGACATCTAATATTCCAGGTATCAAATGCAGGCTTAGGTGTTGAGATCATTGGTGTGTGAAATTCAGTCAATGCGAAGTCAAAACAAGTGTTAAACACCAAGGAGCACTTGCTAGTTTGAATGAGGACCAAGTTTCAGTACCTAGTGCCATAAAATAATAAAACAAATTGCCCTAGCAAGAGTGAGTCCATATGTCAAGAGGGTTTATGTGTGTCCATCAAATCTATCTCATCGAGATTTAACCAAGCCAAATCACATGCTAGGCCTTCACACACTTATATGCAAATATGATGGGAATTTTGCTTTAATATGGAATTCTTCCTATCATGAAGCAAATAAAATGGCCTGAAAAAGGCAAAGTGTCAAGCCTGAGAGTGAAGGTTACTAATCAAATGCTATAAGGAGGTGCTAAGAAGTCAAAAGGAAAGCACACAGATCTGTCATGAACCGAGTTATTACATTTCAATTCTAGATGATGGCAAGTCCAAGTGTTGGGTAACGAGGGTGCCATACCCTATCCAAGTGACAAGAAAAGAACATTGCCATTGCCTCTCGAAAGATAAATGATGTAAAAAATAAAAAGACCATCTGTCGAGGAAAACACATAGAAGAAAATTCCCAACTGTCAAGTGCTCGAGACTACCAAAGGAGAATACCCTGAAGCTTACAAGCGTTGGGGGAATTTTATTAATGATAAGTGCTCAAGCCTCTGATGTCACGAAAACATAAAATTCCAACTGTAAAGGGGATAATCCTTAACATTGATTGAGGACACCATATGAAGTAAGGTTTCTTCTTCAACGTTTGTGTCAAACTCTCCAACATTTGAGCTTAGCCCATATGTGAAGGTGTTAAAGTTGAATCTGTGGATACCAATGGAGGTTGCTTACCCAGAGTAAATCACCAAATGCCATGTTTGAAGCCCTCAAAGAATGCAGAATATGAAATAGATCATTATGCAGGAATAAATTCAGTATTGGTCTGGTCTTTTTTTTTTATTATTGATCAACATGAAAGGTTAAATGTTGAATCAACACAAACATATCTAGATTGACAACTACATCCAGATTTTCAGCAACTAAATTCAGCATATGATGGGCATGTAACAACTCTGAATATTCAAAGATAACATATGTCAAAGCATCTCAGGAAGAGGATTAGCACCATACTTCATTTTTCTAGATCTATTGCAACTATCTCAAGATCGTCATCAACTAAGCAATTTGAGTTCAAGTATTTTCTTTTATGAAATTTGTTCATATCAGTTTTGTTAGAGCTATTCCTGGGAGATAGAGCAAAGTTGGCAGTAGATCAGGGATACTTCTTCCATTATTTAAGGCAGGTGAATAAAAAATTCATATTTTAAAAGGTAACAAACCTCATAGTTGGTAGAGGATTGGTTTCATATCACCAAATTTCTTGCAGATATCAAGGAAAGAAATGGAGAGTTCAAAGAGGAAATGATAACTAGGTGGCAATTAGTCAATGAAAAGAGCAATCCTAGATTTGTTTTCAGCAACTTTCAAGTAGCTCGAGACACATTGAAACCAAGTGGGAAACACCTAGAAGTAAAGTATCAATGAAAGATCAGATTGGCAACCCTTGTCAAGAAATTTGTTTTAATCACATGAGTTATTTTTTGTAGTAGTTTTCATTGCTATATTTAATTTGTAATGCATGATAAGGTTTTATTTCCTAAAATCTAGGAGAGTTAGTGAAGTTTATTGGCCTATTTAAGTCATGAATTGTAAGAAGTCAGGGGTTGGAACCCGTTGAGGGAATACTTTCCCAATTATTGTAATGAGCTCACATAGCCTCTTTTCTTTCAAATATGAAGGGGTACAAGATCATATTGTTTCAGGATTCATGTGCCATAGCTATTGGTGAAGTGCTTCTTCTGTAAATTGTTTCTTTGTTTCCATATGTTTTTCCTTTCATTATTATCTTGCAGAAATTTTAGGAACATAATTTGTTGAAAAATACACTCTAATTCTTATTGGGCATAATATAAATGTTTTCTTCTGATATTTAGTGGAAAAATTCTTCATTGCTTTGTTGCTAAATTGACCCTTTCTCTTTTCTTCTATTTCACTTCATTCAAATTTACTGGATCCAGTAGTATGTCTACCTTGCCCTGTTTCACTTTAGATTGATACTTCTGCAAATTGATCACCTCAGCCTCTATGAATCCATTTCCCAATGGCCCTCCTCTGTTGTTCCAACCAAATACATCAAAACCAAAACAAACCCCTATACTTTAATAACTAGACTAATATCCTATTCCAAACCAAGCTAGATCAAAAAAAGAGAGCCCTCTCTCAGCCTTGGATGGCTAGATCCAGGGCTCCAAGTGGTTTGATGTTACCTCTATGATTGCCTCCACATCCTTGTTTAAATTACAAAGTTCTAACATGGTGGTGACCATACTGGGGAGCGAGCTTTCAGGTTCTCCAGAAAAGTATATCAAGTTCAGATTTGACTTCTGATGGTGAACATAAGCTAAACAAAGGAAGGTTGTACCATTCACCTAGTGACTCCATTATTCAAGATCCCGTGCTTCAAAGTTCAGAGCGACTCCACTGGTAAAAGAATCCAGAATTGTAGAGAAATTATGGTGACTCCATTTTATTATTTATTGTTTTCAAAATGAATTCAAGAATACAATGAAGGTATGCTCCTATGGATAGGTCAAAGATTCTAGGTTTTCCAAATCCCATTCCCAACATCGATTGTTTAAAATATCTTCCAGTGTTTAATGATAAAAAAAGGTGATGATGTTGTTATACATTTATTCAGGTTTTATATGCACATCCATAAGCTTAAAATCAAATTTCCTGAAGATTGTCTTATGAAAATATTTGTGGCAAGTTTGGAGGAAAAGGCTAGATCTTGGTATAGAAATTTACCAGCTTCTAGTATATGTTCTTTAAAGCATTTTCATACTCTATTTTATGACAAATACAAAGAATATTATCCATCTTTGTTGTTGGTTCAAGACTGTTGTCATAATTTTGAAAGTTTTATTCAATATATGGAATATTACTATGATGATGATTAGTTCATGGATGATGAAATACTGGAGGCTTTAAAAGAAAGACCTTTTCAAAAAGTAGAAGCCTTGCTTGAATTTTATTCCCTTCAGGAAGAAACATATGATGTTTGTTGTCCAGATGTTCATGAATTTTCTCCATAGGAAACAATTCTCGCAGCAATACAAAAAATTGATCAAACAAAGGTTAAGGAAGAGATTCATCTTCCTAAACCTGATCAAGTAGAGGACAATAGTGAAAATCAACAACAGTCCGGTGATCCGAAAAAAGAGGCAACATAGCTTAATTGTCTCTATCCCCAAGAACATCTTCAACAGGCAATATTTCCTTCAGAGATTAAAGACCAATCAGATTTGCATGATGAATACCGTGTCTCAAATTCTCTTTCATGTTGTACTTAACTCAATTTATATCCCTTGAAGAAAATCATAAAGGTTCTCAATCATTAATTTATTCCTTGGATGGTAATGAAGTAGCACAACATATTGTTATAAGTCACATTCCTTCACCCGAAATTAATGAGATTTCGCAGCTCCCTTGCAAGTTTCTGTGTAACAAAGAGAATGATAAGGAGCACTTAGAGCACTTGACTATAGTGGATAATGAGGAAAAACAATTTACTCCCTTTCTGTTTAAAGAGAATTAGTTTCAACACATAAACAAAGAAAAAATTTGGAATGAGGTTTGTTTTCTTGTTACAAATCATCCAGAAGATCTTATACTGCATGTTTACCATGATACTTTGGTCAATATATGGCAGTCATCAGTAAAGGAAGAATTTACCAGGTTCATCAATAGATCTATTGAATCCGGTGGAAAAGTTAATTTGCCATGTTTTAAATTTATTTTTATACCTAGAGAGGTGGAATGCAAACTTTAATTAAGTATCCATTTGCTTGACTAGTTGCATTGGAAGTTTGTTATTACTGGATATGGTAGTAGTTTTATTAGATTAGAGTAGGTATGAGTGTGCCAATAAGATTAACAGGATGAGAACTTCTTTTAGTTTGAGTTTTTTCTTAGTTTTATTTCCAGTTTGGTTTGTAGCCCCCAGGTTTGGAACAGGTACAGGAAATGGTCACAGGATTTCAGTTTAAAGTCTCGGGACAACCCAATGATCAGTTGGTCTGTGAAACTCAGAGTTATATGGATTCTTGACACATCCAAAGGAGCTACCATCCCCAGATGGATCCACTGTTAGGACCCTATAATTATAGGGAAATCAGGGTTGTTGAATTAAATATATTGGTTTGGATTGCAGGTCGAAAACAATATTTTATATTGCAAAGGTTTTGATTGGGCAAAAATTTTGCATTTTTGAATTTGGTTTTGGGTAGCCAAAGTTTGGTTTTATATTAAGATTTTGGTATGTTTTTAGAGCCAAAATATCTCTCGGGCCTGTTACAGGGTACAAGGTGATATTAAAATTTTAACCAAAAAATTAATATTGGTCGGGGGCCAATCTCCATATCCACAAGCTATCGAGCATCTACATATCAACACAACCAATGGTTAGCAATGGCATCCGATATTCTAGGTATCAAAT
>SNQJ01S0073787.1:88985-109425 GCA_010110895.2 Picea sitchensis | reverse complement strand
TGTGTAAATGTAATGAAATCAAAATGTCAAGACAAAATTCTAACTTGCAGGTATTTGCTAAAAAGGAAAGGATCGTGGACACGGTACACATTGTTGAGTTGGAGGACGACTAGTTGGGAGTCAAGTAAGATGCTAAGGTGACGAATACGATGTTGGATAGCATCGACAAGGAGGCCAATGACGATAGTGTACTCGGCTTGGTTGTTGGTTGCTTAACCCAAACATATTCCGCTAGAGTGGAGTAGTTCATGTGAGGGGGAATAGAGGGCCCAAGCTGCCAAAGCGAGATTTTGTGTTCAACGGCTGGCATTGTCGGTGTAACTGATGAGATGGGCCAGTGGAGGAAGCATCTGTCAATAAAATAAATGATAGTTTAGACGTGAGGTATGGAAAAAAGATTAAAAACACTATAAAAGAAATAACCTAATGTAGAATGGCTATGCTTAGGCGTAAAATTTCTTTAAGTATAACCCATTGACGAGTTCTTTGAGAGAGAGGCCCTCGAGGGAAGCTAGGATGTATACACCTTTGGTTAGGCAATGTTGGATAATGTAGGGGCCATGCCACAATGACTCGAATTTTCCATGACCGAGGGTATTGTGAGTGATATCATAAGCAAGGATGAGGTCGCCTTCGTGAAATGAGCAAAGGTTGACATGGCGATAAAAGGTGGCCTTTGACCATGTTTTGGCTCCCTCATTGTTCTGTAATGAAGATCGATGATCTTCATCCGGGGACTCTAAGTTCAACAAACGTTTCTCCATTGGAGAAGTGTCGGGTAATAGCTCAATTGTGGTGCGTAAGGTGGGAATTTTTCACTCAATAGGAAGAGTGGCCTAGACCCCGTGGACTAGATGAAATGGTGTGAAACCAGTGGCCGTTTTCACGACTATATGGTAAGCCCATAGTGCAGAAAATAACATATGATGTAAATTGGTCTTATGTTTGTTAATCATGCACTGTATTATGGTCTTGAGGACCTTGTTAACTACTTTGACCTATCCATTGGACTAAGGGTAATATGGTGAGGCAAACTCATGGGAGAATCCTAACCGGGATGAGAGTTCGACAAAAATCTCATTCTCGAAATGTTTCCTCTTATCAGAGACTAGTTGGAGTGGTACTCCAAAGTGGGATATGACGTGATTAAAGAAAAAATGCACTGCGGTGTCAGCAGTGTTGTTGAAGGTAGGCATGGCTTCAACCCACTTTGTGAAGTAATCAACTGTGACAATGATGTATTTGTGTCCATTGTTGGATGGGGGATTACAAGTCATGAAGTCGATGCCCCATTTACAAAAGGGGCCTGCAGTAATGACTGGGTGGAGAAGAGCAGGTGGTGCTCATGCTTTGTTGGCATAAAGATGACATTTATCGCATCGCTTCACAACATGAATTCAATCGTGAAACATTGTAGGCCAAAAATAACCGGCACAGATGATTTTCTGAGCAGTGGACATCCCTGAGAGATGGCTCTCGCACATGCCACTGTGGCAATCGTTCAAGACTCTATCGGTCTCGTCAATAGTCAATCATTGACAGAGTATGGTGTCAAACCCATGAGAAGATAGTGGGGGGCCTGGTGGTGAATACAACGACGATAATCTCGTGAGAGGTGGTTACCGAAATTTTGGGTCCAGAGGTAGACAAGGAGGTCACCGTACCAAGGATCATCCAAAGTGATGAAAAAGAGATGTTCATCAAGGAATTCGGTATTGACGGGGGCACTGGTAGTATAAGAGGGGAAGGTTGTGACGAGTTTGGCAAGGACGAGAGCTTTCTTGCTCTTGGGTGTTGAAAATTCGAGATCGTACTCCTGAAGGATAATGATCCATTGGGAAAATTTTCCATTAATTTGTCGATGACTAAGCAAGTATTGCATGGGGTTGTAATCCGCTATGAATTTGGTTGTGCGAAGCAGAATGTAATGGCGCAATTTCTAGACTGCGAGGAAAACTACAAGGGCTAGTTTCTCCTCGTGATTATACTTCAAGGGTGACCCTGAGAGGTTTTTACTAATGTAGTAAATGACATTCTCACGATTATCATCATCGATTTGAACAAGAACTCCTGCTACTGAGACAGCTGATGCTGATATGTAGAGGATATAATCGCGATTATAGTCAGGTGAACTAATTAAAGGGGCGGTTGAGAGTGCCATTTTAAGATCGTTGAACACTTTTTGGGCATGTTAATATCAGTGGAATGGGATGTCCTGGTGTAGTAAGCGAAGGAAACTGTGTGCTTGAGTGGCATAGTCTGGGACAAATCGCCTTAAAAAGTTAGCTTTTCCTTGTAGGCTCTGGAGTTGGCATAAATTTTGAGGGGGTGGAATTTCTGTGATGGCCTGGACTTTGAGGGGATCCATGGTAATACCTCTTTGGGAAATGATAAATCTGAGGAGGTGCCTGATAGTGATGCAGAACACACAATTGAGGGGGTTCAAGATGGTGTTGTACTAACGACACCATTGGAAGATGATCCGTAAATCATCAAGATGCTGGGTGCATTTTTTGGATCGAGTTGTGAGGTCATCCAAGCATGTGAGGATGATATGAGCTAGATCATGGAAAATGTATGTCATAGCCCATTGGAAAGTTGCACCAGCATTTTTTAGGCCAAAAGGCATGACACGATATGCAAAAGTACCCCAAGGGGTGGTGAATGCGGTTTTGTATTGATCGGTTGGGTGGATTTGGATTTGGTTATAGCTAGAGAAACCATCCATGAAGGATAGAGCCTCGTGGTCAGTGCAGTCGTTGATAATTTGATCGATGAAAGGCATTGGAAAGTTGTCTTTGGGACAGGCATGATTGAGATCACGAAATTTTGTGCATACATAGATAGTACCCTATTTTTTGTTAACAAGTATAGGGTTGGAAACCCATGAGGTATAGGAAATGAGGTAGATAAACCTAGCCACGCATAATTTGTCAATCTTGGCTTTGATAGCCATGGATTTGGATGGGTGTAGCGGGCATTTGTTTTGGCGAACCGGTGTGATATTAGGCTAGGTGTCTATGCGATGTTCGACAATAGAGGGATCAAGGCCAGACATCTTTGTGTATGACCAGGCAAAAATATCCTGGTATTCTTGGAAGAGGGCTTTATAGGAGGTGATTTCTTGAGGATTGCATGTAGCACCAGTGATGATTTCCTCGACAATTCCATTTTTGATGGAAATATCAATTTTGATGGTGGGGGAGATGTTGTCCATATTACCTTCTTAAAAAGAATCAGGGGTAGGGATGGGGTTGTTGAACCAGTCGATATGCCTTGATGGGATAAAATCCTTGGTTTTGACCACATATATGGGGTGTTGGTTAGGAGGCGTGAAGGTTTCCTGTGAAAATAAGAGTGCTCTGTGGTGTAGAGCATCCCATGGGTAGTCGAGGGTGGTTAATGCTTTGAGTATGTCCTCGTCACAGTAGAATTGTCGGGAATACAAGGGATTGAAAAGAGTGATATCAGTGACTGTCACCATGTGGTTGTCCTCTAGTGATGAAGAAGTAGGGGGAATGATGCAATGAGATTGCGATGGTTTTCTCGACATAAACCAAATATTGAAATAATGAGGATTATTAGTGGTAGTTGGGCATAAAATTTCCATGGGGAAATGAACAGGAGAATTGGTGGGATTTGGGGATAAATCCTTGTATAAGTCATCCAAGAACCACAGAGGAATAGGGAGTGCTTCTGGTTCAGGATAAATAATGTGAAGAATCTCTAGTGATGGGGTAAGGTTAATCCTCGATTCTATAGGGGATGCAGGAGTTTGAATCAGGCTCATTTGGTGTTGTCTGTATTCAATGATCATAGGACATTGATATGTAAAATGATATAAGGATTCACATAGAGAGCAAGGGAATCTCATATGTTCATTGACTGAAGTCGTGACATAATGGATGTCAGTGATGTTTGGTGGAGATGATGTAGCTGGACTGGGTTCGTGCTGGAAGCTTTGGTGTACTTCTACTAATGTCTGTCGGAATTGAGGTAGCGTTGGGAAATGGTGTGTATAATGGCCATATTCTAAACATATGGCGCAAGAGAATTTGGTTCGCATCCATTTTCTACTTACGTTAGGGGAGGTAGCGGTAGTACTTGCTAAAGTGATGAACGATGATGGTGTTTGATTGAGTTGAATTAGGTTACATAACTCGGGTAGAGATGGGAATTTTTTGGTTGGGTGTCCATCTTTCTCACATAGTGCTCAAGGAGGTTGGACGTGTGGGGGAAGTGGAGCGGTGGGCTCTTTCTTCTTTCGCCTGCCCCCAGCTGTGGCAGGGAGGTTAGTGAGTGAGGGTGTAGAGGGTATGGTGGGAGTGAGTATGGGAATATGCATTGGGATTCCTTCTGTTTGGATACGGTAGGGATGGTTGAGGAACCATATCTGGTGGATGTAAATACCAAATTGGGATTTCCAGCACCATATTAGGGAGGGTAAGCATTGCGGCTACTTGGAAAGCTTGTACACCTGGTGGAGGGTAAAAGAAGGGGATTTGAGTAATGGCTTGGGGAAATATCTCCCAAACTAGGATATGGCCTTGGGGAGAGGTGAAATCATGAACTAGTGGATTCAACGTGTTCGTAGGAGGCTCGTAAGGGAGGGGCTCTGTGACTAGTGGGTCGTCATATATGAGAGTAGCCTCCCTGGGGGGACGGGTATCCTCAATGTCAATTCCTTTGGATGATACAATGTATACTTGATTGGAAGGATGAAGGAGTGGTGGTGCACCATGGTAAGTTCCTAAGAATGACGGGTCTTTGAAAATTCTGGGGCCCATTTCAATGAGTGGGTATGCTTCAAGATTAGTGTGGATGAGGGGAAGCATGTTATCGATGTTGGTAGAAGGTTTAGGCTCATAATGTGAAACTTGATCAATTGTAGTGATCTTCCCATTATGGGGGAACATCATGGTTCGAAAGACGGAAGAGGCAACTGCCTTCATAGTGTACATATAGCTACGATCGAACAAGATATTGTAATTGAGTGGGGTGTCGATAACTTTGATGTCAATGAGAATGGTTTCTCCCTAGAGTTCTATAGGGACATTTTGGAAGAGCCCTTCAGGAGAAGATGGTCGTCCGTCATAATATCTTAAGGTAATGGAAGATGGTATGAGTTTGGGGGAACTAAGTTTCTTCCATACAGACTTGGACATGATGCATGTGGATGCACCTTCATCGATGATGCACCGATGAACTATAATGTTTCGAATTTTAACGGGGATTTGAAAAGCGATAAGAGCGGGGAGGTGAGGTTCTCCACTGTCGAGATAAAATGTGATGAGTTGGGTATATGCAGGGTCGACTACCCCTAAGGCAGAAAGTAATGACTTTCGCTGAGTGGGACAAGTTTGAAGTACTTCTAAGACTGACATGGCAGTCAAGGATTGTGCCAAGTCATCAAACAAATTGTAATTATGAGCCACCCTAGCCTGCAGGTTGTGGACATTCTTGTGCAATGGGATGGAAGGGATGCGAAGAGGTGTTTCCATGTTAGGGCGAGGAATCACCAACGGGGGTACCATTGGTGCTGAGATTGTTTCTGGGGGTATGGGAGGAGACTCAACGGGTGCAAGGTATTGACGACTACATGTCTGTAGAAGGACTTATTTCTCACTAGTGAGGAGGATAGTCCGATCTGTAGGATTGTTTGGGTTGAGATATTGTCCCAACTGTGGTGGGGTAGGCTGCATGTCCTGTCGGGTGTTCATCACACCCTGGTGCGGAATGGGGTTCTGTAGCACGGCTGGGGGAGGTTTTTGTACGTATTGTTGTGGGGCTTGCTGAGGCACAGACAATGTTGGAGGATGTGGTCCATTTATTGAGGCTTTCATCCATTTAAAATCAACAATTTGGGGGCAATGATGAGTATAATGACCAAACTCACGGCAAAGGGCATAAGGGAAGTTGGTTCGAAGACTATTACTATTTTTCCCTTGACATCTATTATTATTTCCCCCTTGGGGGTTTTGATTCTCTTGGTCATGGTTGCCCCCAGTAGGTTGGTTCTATTGGGGGTGATTCCTGCCTTGACCTGGGTTGTTATTGTTCTGGTTTTTTCCTTTCTTTTTGGCATTATTCGACTGATGGGTCAGATTTTTCGTATTCAACTGTTCAAAATTTTGATATTGCTGAATGGGAGAGGGTTGAACAAAATTCACCCCAGCGTGAGGGTGTCCTTGTGGTGGAGCCATGGGTGGTGGAGGACCGGGAAATGGAAAGTACAGATTCTATTGGGGTAATGATCCGTAGGGTATATAGGAAGGCGTGGCACTTTCTCTAGTACTTAGTGTATAATCTGAAGTAGAGGAAGTACCAGAACTTGTTTGGATAGGTGGGCATGTTGTGGGTGTTGGTGGTGGCCCACTGATGGGTGGAGGAAGGGCAATAGGGTATGGTTGTTGATAAGGGGGTGGGGGATAATAAGGGGTTCCTCCATATGCCGATGGATATTGAGGTGTGCCATACATTGGTGGTTGTTGGGGTTGTGGTGTGTGGTACATGGTGTTACCAATCAATCCGTCTACTGAGTGAGACATCCTGGGTTTATCTTGGCCAAATGGCATGGGTTTTGGGAGATTAGGAAGTACTGTGTACAAATACCTTGATTGTGAATAGATGAGGTCGTATTGTTGAGCCTTACTGATGGCTTCTTATTCTGATTGAGGGAAGGTGGAAGCCACATATTTACTGAGGAGAGAGACAAGCGATATGAGAAACCAATCAAGACATTGTTGTTTGGTGGTTTCTGCTTTGCACAAACTACGTCGTCGACGCCACTCATGAATGTGATCAACGATATGTGTGGCTGAGGTTTGTTTAAAATTAGAGATTAGTTCAAGACCATTGTCATGGCAGATTGGTAATTGAAAGAAGATAAAAAAATTCTTTCACCAAGGACTCGAAAGTCACATGGGACCCTGATTTTTCGTCTACATACCATTTGGCTGATGGGCCAGTGAGTGTGCGTTGAAATAATCGTAGCCTGATGGAATCATCCATAATGCTATTAGAAGAGAACCATAAGTGGAAATTCATGACATGGTTGATGGGGTCATCCCCTGCCTTTCCTTCGAACTTGGGGATATCTGAAGGTAGTTTGGTAGGCATTGCAGGCCATGTGGGGCTATGCAATATAGGATCATTTGTGAGTTTGCTTAAATCTGGTATGTTGAGAGAGGCCAAGTATGGCATATGTAGTGGTGGTGGAGGGTTAGTTCCAACCATGGTGTGAGTGGTTTGTGAACCTGACCCTTGGGGGGGACTAGGTGGGTTTGTCTTCCTCCTTGAGAGGAATTTGGCCCCCCGCTTCCGTGTAAATGAGAGCTAGTGGAGGATAGACCTTGGGAATTGAACCCAAGTAAGGTGGAACCAAGAAAAGATGATCCTAAGAAAATGACACTCACTGGAGTGTGAGAAGGTGGTGCCGATGAGTTGGAAAGACTAGGAACTCCCCCTAGAATAGGAGGGAGGTTTAGTAAGAGTCTAGAATGATGGGGGTTATGTGGGTCCCCTATGATGTCCGACTAGATAAGTGGATGTGTGCGAATGGTAGTGAGAGTAATAAATAAACAAGAGCCTTTGTTTGCAATTTTTTGAACTTTACACGATATATATATAAATCAAATGTAATCAAAAGTGCATCATACATAAATTGTTTTGATAAAGAAGCATATATGTGGGTAAGTGGATTTTGTCCGCATGGGGAAACAAAGAAAATAAATGCTCGTTTCCTAAAAGATGTAACGTCCTTCCTCTCAAAATAACACTGGACTTTCCAATAGCACTTGACAGTGGGGTTTGAAGCTATCGAAAGAGAAACTAGTGAAGGATAAAACGATCAGTTATAATGAGGAGTAGAGGGGGCATATCCCAAAAGAACTGGTGATATTTCCCAATAGCCACACAAAATTTGATCAAGGTGAAATTTCAGCCCACAATTTCCACCTGGGTAGATGTCCTAAAATTTGGTCACTAGGTGCCTCAGTCAAAGTGCGACATTTAGATTTTCAGCCTAAGAAATCGGTCACGGGATGGATCCCATCTAAGAGGTGAGTGCCTCAATGGGGGATGCATAGAACAACTAGACCTGAACCTTCAACCCTTCACAGGTATCTCCCTGCCTTATGGTGTTAGGAACACTTGACTTGGAGGATTTACAGTTCCCTATTTAACAACTTCTATTGTTTTGACAATGTGAGAACCATATAACGGGGAGTTATTTGGATGACTATCCCAAAATCCTACCTAGAATAAAAGATTTCTTTTGGCACCTCCTGTGGAGGAAAACTTAGTGAGTTTTTAGAAAAAATTTAGATGTGGTTTTTTGAGAGATTGGGGGTGTGAGCTAATCTCATTGAAATTAAATGGGAGTGGATAGTTTCGTTAAGAAAAGGGTGGGGTGTTTCAGAATCCCATTGGAGGAAACTTACTTTGACCTCCACGTTTCGAGATGAAAACTATGTGAGTGATAAGTGACTTTTGTGTGTGAATGAGTGAAAGTGTGCCAATGTTTTAATGAATTAGGTGTCACCTTGCTGCATGTGGAGTTCGCTTGGTCCTTACAAGTGTTGATTACCTAATTAACTAAATGCCTTTGGTACAACCTTGCGTAATTCAAAAGTCCCTAGGAAGCTAGCATGTGGACATGTGAGTCCGTTACTATTCCTTTAACTCCCTATTGTGATTTAATCTAAGAAATCTTTGAAACTATCCTAGATTGTGATCATGTGGGCATGTATGGGCCCATTACAAAAACCTTTAAACTTCCCTAGTGATTTAATCTAAGAAAATAAATTTCAACACTATCCTATTTTTGTAGCATGTGGGCATGTATGGGCCCGTTACACTCTTGAGATGTGTTTGAAAAATAAACTAAGAGGAGTCTCGAGGGGGCTATTGTCCTCTCCTAAAGGTTTTAGTATTTTTAAGGGAGATGAAATTGTCCTACAACCTTTTTCTGATTCTCAAGATCGCTTTGAAGTGCGAGAGAAGAGCATACTAAGCGATTGTTATCCGATTTTTGGTCCCAATGCAATTTTTATGTGATTACAAATGATTCCAACTTATACTCTTAGTCAAAGCAATTCATCCATGTGGCAAAATGAAATAAAAAAGAGAAAATAATGATTTTAAACCCCCTAAGTGCCTATGTGTTTTGACTAATCCCTTTATATGGAGAGGGAACTAAGTGTAGTGCAGATTACAACATGGATGAAATCATTTTTAAGAAGGCTAGGGGCCTTTCCCAAATCACAAAAAGGGTTACAATGTGTATTTTTAGGCACAGGTGCTTGGGTCTTAGAGTAGACAGAGGCGCACTGAGCACCTATGCGCAAACCGAAAAATTCTTTTGGGCGCAGGTGCATGGAAGGCGGTGAATAACACAGTAATTTTGGTGCACGTGCGCACGATACGTGACTGTGGGCCAATAAAACCACTCACACCTATCACATGTCCATGAAGAAAATTCTAAATGGAATTCTCTCAATTCAGCTTTGAATTGGATGTTTTGCAAGTCGGCTTGGGCCGGTTAAGGTACTTGCAGGTTAAATAAACCAAAAGAAGAGCTAGAAAAACCCAAATGGGGTAGGAAATTGATACCTTTCCCCAGTGGAGTCACCAATCTGTTGCACCTCTTTTGTCACTTAAATGAGAAAAATAGAGGTGCTTACAAGCTTAGTTAGGTCAGCTAAGAAAGACAACAATGAAGGAAAGGGTTAGAAAAAGAAACATAAAAGACTAAGCTAAGAATTAAACTAAGAAGGGAAAGATAAACTAAACTATTGAGCATAAGGACATAAGAACAAGAAACCAATAAGACTCATGTCACCAATGGAAAGGATTTTATTAGTGAAAAGAAAACATCGAGAATAAAGAGGACTTTGGGTCCCTTCTTCTTCCAAGGGAGGGCTCTTGAACCCCCACAATTGAGCTCTTCTTACAACTTTGAAACTTGAAAGAAATAGTGAAAGAATCCCAAGATAATCCACTCAAAAGGTGAGGTGGATTGCCCAAATGGAATGATGCTAGTATTCTCTTGATGAGAAAAGAGGATTCCCCAAGAGAATAGCAGTAGCATAACCTTGCAAATGAATTTCTTGAAAATGTAGTGCACCCATGGCCATGTTTTATAGCACCACTTTGAGGTATTGTGAAACCAACTTTTAGTGTGAAAAGGGGCTATTTAGGACACTTTTAGGTCTTTGACCAGCTACCCAGTCAAATCCATCCGAGATTTGGATGTCAAATCAACTTGGAAGCTGAACCAGAAGTGGGTGGGAGGCCGACCAATCTCATAAATGCGTCATTTCTCAGGTGTGCGCGACTTTTAGTGACGACAGTCACGCATCATACGCATGTGCACTTTTCTTTCATTTATGGATGGTGCATGTGTGTGCGCGCCCTGTGTAGTCATAACACACCTTGATTTTATGACTGGTTGTATAGTTTTGGACCTTTTGTAAATGATTTTTTGGTAATTTTGGTCCATGGGTGAACTCATCGCTGTTTGAAGATGATGGATTCCTGTAACCATTTGCGGATGAAATTTAATAGCGTAGACAACCTCATATATATGCAGTCCAGCTATGTATTACAGTGTGATGACTCCGCACTCCAAGAGTATCGTGAGATGCAGACTCACCGCACTCCAGTGGTGGCATGAGCTGCAGACTCTTAAATAAAAAATACAAGACGACTCCCTAAAACATTCGTATATTTTTTAGAGTTGAAAATATTTTAAGGTATGGTCGTTTCACTTAAAGTATGGTATAATTCAACTTAAGGTATGAAGTTTGTTTTTAAAATAAACATGCGGAGGAATTAAAAAGTGGTTTTTTAAATTCAAGTGGATGTTTTTTAAAAAGTAAATCTTTTTTTTTTATAAAAGTTTTTTATTAAACCTTTTTTATATATTATTAAAAGGTGTTTTAATTAATCGTTTTACCAATCATTCCTCGACATTATTTTTAAATCCTTGGTTATTATAAGAAGTGATTATGGAATTAGGATTTTTTTGTGCTAATGGATAAGATGCAGACTTCGAAGTTTGAAGTTGAAAATTTTAGCGATAAAAACAACTTTGAGCTCTGGAAGCTTAAGATGCAGGATTTACTAGTGCAACAAGGGTTGCAAAAGGCATTGGAAGGCAAGTCAAAGAAACCAACAACCATGACAGAATGGGAATGGGAATATCTGGATGCAAAGGCTCTTAGTACCATTCATTTATGTCTGGCAGATGAGATTCTATTTAATATCATAGGAGAGGATACAACATTAGGCTTATGGAGAAAGTTGGAAAGTCTATATATGACAAAGTCCTTGACAAGCAGATTCTGCTTGAAGAGACAATTGTACAGTTGGCATATGAAAGAAGCTACAAAAGTTGTTGACCATTTAAATACCTTCAATACCCTTATAGTTCAATTGACTAGTATGGAAGTTAAATTTGAAGATGAGGATAAGGATATTACACTATTGTGTTCGTTGCCTGAGTCTTGGGATAATATAGTCACCTCTATTAGCTTTAGCTCAACAAATGTTTTAGATTATGACTTTGTTGTGGGAGATTTGTTGGCTGAGGAGATGAGGAGAAAATCCAGTAAAGAAACCTCAACTTGACAGGCGATGCTGGTTAGAGGTCGAACTAAAGAGAAGAATGAGAGAAGTTTTTATCGATCCATGTCAAGACAAACAAAGAGTAAATAAAAATGTCAGTACTATGGAAAAAGATGACATATCAAGAAAGGTTGCTGGAAGACAAAGGAATCTGAGGAAAACTCTACGAAGGAAGTGTTATCACCATAACAATTATACATGAAATACGAGTTTCAGATTTAGCGGGGGACTAGAGAAGTGTAGAGACATGGCACAATTTGGAGCATCAGGTCACATATGGTGGCATGTGGACAAATATAACAGAGGCACGAAAGGAAAGACCCGAGAGACCGTAGATTTCAAAGCGGCCTAGAACAACGGTCGAGACCCATATCGGGCGGAGAAATAGCACTAAGTTTAATTATGTGAAGGCGGGCCGAGGAAAAATGTCATGGTTTCATTCATGGATGCGTGGTGCCCTCAGAGGCACATCGGGGCGAAACGTGGTCTACCTAAAATCATTTTCTCCAACCCCCGATACCACGTGTAGAAAAATCATTTGATATGTGTCATTCCCACATATTGCGTACGAAAAGGGAAGAGTTAATGAATTATTCATTCACATCTGCACCGCTAGAAGGATGATCCAGAGGATAATCATTTTGAAGCTGACAACCGAGTGTGATAGGCTATAATTCAGAAAAGTACTATCATCAACAGTCTATGATTAAAAACTCGATGACTATCGCTCTTCAAAATATGGATGGCATTATTATGCTTCGATCAATCAATGCTTCATTCATAAGTAGAGTAATTGGATAACTTCCTAACTTATGTGAAGTTAAGGAAGATGAAAATCGTGTTTTCTGCAAAACTGGGAGACATGGACCAGGCTGATCAAACAACATCCAGTGAAACATGATTTTCAGCTAACATGGAAAATCCATCGATGAGTAAGAAAGATAAGTCGATCACATAGATACTAGCAACCAAATTCCATACTGACCCTACGATAGAACCAAAATCAGAGGCCAGACTAAATCCTATCATGAGGGATTTAATCATCAATGAACACGTGGACAAGCACTACAAATGAGTAGTAGAGGGGAAGCGGAGCAAGCGACAAAAGACAGGAGTCGGAGATGAGGTGGTCGAAAGCGTTGGGGAAAATCAATTGGTTCGGTTGAACACTCTGAAAGAAGAAATTGCCAAGTTGGAATAAGTTCTCAAGTTGAAACGAGTATGTTTCATAAAAGCCTCAAATATGTCAGATTCGTTTATAATGCTCCCTATAAAGTAGGAGAATAGATGTTATGCGTTACTCTTTTGTGTAACTGATCTCTATCTTTAGACTGTGGGGAAGTTAAGTTGTTTGGAATGTCACATGTAAAATATATATATATATTATTCCAAGGATAAAGAAAAGAGGGAAGGAGGAGGGGGCCTACCCTCGTTGCAGGTAGAGTTTGTAAAATCATAGAGCTAAACTAAATGTATGATGCAGAAGCAATTTTTGAAATGTTTATGAAAATATTCTAATTGGCTGTGATATGAGTTTTGTCTTCTTTCATAGTGTGTGTTTCTTGTGTCTTTAAAATTCCATTTGTAATTTCCTATTTTAAATTGGAGAGTTAAAAGTCTGGAATTCGTCTGATGATGCTCTAGACTTAGAAATTTAAATTCATGTGATTCTCTTCTCAACTATTTCAGAATTCATTTTAATATGCTCTGAAGAAGTTATGTGTTTTCCTTTTCTTCTTTTGCCATGAAAATTTCAATTTGAAAACTCAGACTCATTGCCTCACTTAACCTTTCTCCTCTAGATAGTTATAATGACCTACCATTGCATTATTCATTTCTAACTCCATAGCCTAAATGTCACTCCCACTTCTTCAACTACTTTATAATACCCCCCAAACAAACCAAATCTAGCCAATTATTTCCAAAGAAATACCAAGTGACATGAGAGAGCCCTGTTTAAGTTGAGCAGTCTAGTGCCCAGCTCTAAATCTGGTTGAAACAATTACCTCTGTCATTTGTCTATCAGCCGGACAAAATTTACAGAGTGCTAACATTATAGCGTCGTTGTTGGAGATGAAATTAAAAAAATTTCCCTGAGAAAAAACGACATGGTTGAGTTCTAAGGTCTGAGAACAATAGACACTTAGGCACATAGTGGCTGTATTCTTTCTCTGGCTACTCCACACATCAAAAATCAGTTTGAAGGTGATTCCACTAGTAGAAGAATTTAGAAATTCAAATATTCAATGGTGACTCCACTCTCAATGCATATTCCAGCTTTGAAAACTTTATTGGCGACTCCACTCAAGCTTCGAATGTGATTCAGAGACTCCACTGGAAGATGATATCCCTTGAAAGAGGTATGAAAAGACATTATGGAAGAAAACAAGTACTTAAAATTGGATTTTTTCTAAAGCATTTTATTGTTTGTTATAAGTTGCCTCCGGTCCTTCCTTGAACATGTCAAACAAATTTTTCTTTACCTGCTACATTCTAATGATGATAATGAGTATCTTGAAATTGTATATCCTCCTCTTAAAGTTGTACATGCATATCCTTACTGTATCACTGATTTTGATAAAAAAAATTCCATTTGGGCCATGTGATAACCATGACCAAGTTGATGAGCCCCATAAAGCCAAGGCCAATATTTCACCTCCTGTACTTGATCCAACATCCCCCAAGACCCAACATAGATACAAACCCTTAAAGTTACCCCACATCCTTCATGATTTTCCTCCAAAACACTATGAGTGCCTACCTATGTTTGATGGGGAACCTGATACCATCTCAGCTGAAAAACACATCCAAGGATTTGAGCATTTTATATATTTGTTTGATATTGGCCATGATGATGTTTGTATGAGGGCCTTCTCTCAATCCTTGAAAGGAGACACCAAAGACTGGTTTAAACATTTGTAGCCAGAGAAAATTAGCTCATGGGAGGAATTGAAGGATGCCTTTTTAAAGTTTTGGGGCAGAAAGAAATCTTTGGATCTACAACTTATAGAGTTATATGCCTTAAAATAGCAAAGCAATGAAACTATTTCTATATTCAGTAGAATTTTTTGTAGTATCTATTACAATTTGTCCAAACAAATTCAACTCACTGAAATTGTTTCCATGCTCCATTATGCAACTACTCTTCATCTAGATTTGTCTTTCCTCCTGATGGAAAGAAGACCTAAGTCCTTACAAAAAATGTTTAATGATGCTCAGGCCATTCAACACAACTTCCAAGCATGTAAATAGATCCAAAATGAGGGGTTGAATGCTCAAGAACATGAAAGTGAATATGAACAGAAAATAGTTGATTGGAATCTTGAGCATAGAATTGACAATATCATAGGTCCTCTTGAAGTTTCCAATGCAAATGATTTTGAAAAAAAATATATTCCACTTGTTGAAAGAGGAGGTGTTGATTTAGCTTCTGATCCATCCCATGATAAGAAGGAGGCTGATTGTTTTATGTATTCATTTTTAGACAGTCAAGAAGATGAGTTTGCAAATCAATTTGTTAAAGAATAGGTTGATGTTCCAAGTTTGTTTTTGTTAGATGACATTGAATGTGTTGTTGATTTGCCTATATATGATGAATATGATGATGATTATGATGTTGACTTCCTAGAAGAACCAACTGCATGTTCTCTATCAAAAAATGCTCCTTTTCAACAATGTAATGAGAGCAATCAACCTACATATCACAACTACAAAGAAGAAAGTATTGAATCAATTGAATGGAATTTTTTACCTTTATTCTTTTCTTCATTCGAATTGTTGAAATAAAATCCTAAGATCATCATTGAAGCAAAGGAATGTGTGTTAATTCCAAATCACACTGATTCACTAAAACAAACTGACAAGAAATTGCAACAATCTTCTCATTTGTTTGGTGACCTTGGTACTTGTTATATACAAGGTTTTGTCAGTACAAATTTGCATCCATTGGTCGAAGATGAATTTGAAAATAAGTGTGTTCAACAATCCAAAGAAATTGAAAAATGTGCCTATGATAGCAGTGAAGAAAATGAAGAAGGTTTTGAATCAGGTGAAAGAACCTTGCCATTGTGTTTTTCCTTTTTCAAACTGTTGAAACAAAATGTCTATAATGTTTCAAATCATAAATCCTCTAGGCATAATGTTAAATATGAAGAAAGCAATGGATTTGCAAATGAAAACTATCTTCCATTATGTTTTTCTTCCTTTGAATTGTTGAAAACAAATCATGAGATAACATAGGAAGTAGGGAAGTCTGATTGCATTCATAGTGGCACTATTTTACATGACAAATTGTTACAAGTGAGGAAGACCAACAACCTTTTCATGCATTTAATGATCATGTTGTTGATTACATGGAAGGTTATCTCAGTTCATATTTGTAGCATGTGATCAACTACCAGCTTGGAAATAAAGATGATGGTAAATCAACATCATTGTTAGACATGGATTTCTTTCCATTAGGGGTTTCATTTCAGCCAACACTGTCTTCTGATTCAGAAGATTGTTATTTCCAACAGTCTCAACATATTTTCCATCCTCTTGGTGGCAATAAACATGTTAAATCATATGAAAACAAGAATGCAGTGGAAGGGGTGAAACATGATTGTTGTTTTGTGCATATTTTAGAGGATCCATTTGCAGTTTTGTTAGAGGCAGTGAATAGTCCAAATGTTTTTAATTTTTTGAGATTTGGATTTATGGATGAAATTTTAAATGAATTATTAGTAAGCATGATTTGGAGCAAGTTATGCAAAGTAAAAAAACAATGGATAAAATGATGTCGTGGCTACATTGGCATTATGATTTCGCTTGATTTTGCAGTTCGTTTCAACAGTTAGGTAGGAGTGTGCGAATAAGCTTGTTGGTCAAGCATTCTTTTTTAATTTCTAGTAGTATGTAAATTTAGATTCTAGCGGTATTTTTTGTTCAACATCCAGGTTAGAGTAGTGTGCGAAGTTCGGTTTTAAAATTAACGCTTAGTCTCCAAGACATAACATAGTACACACAAATGTTTTGAAAGTATCCCAATGAAGAAAGCATCGGGTCTATAGTTCTTTTCTACCTCATAGGGAGGATAACATCCCCAATAGGAGCCTATATTATCACCATAACAATTATACATGAAATATGAGTTTCAGATTTAGCGGGGGAATAAAGCAGAGTAGAGACATAACGCGATTTGGAGGATCAGGTCACATATGGTGGCATGTGGAAAAATTTAGTGGAGGCGTGAAAGGAAATACCTAGTAGACCATAGATTTTGAAGCAGCCCAGATCAACGACCGAGACCCATATCGGGCGGAAAAATAACACAAAGTTTAATTATATGAAGGCGGGCCGGGGAAAACTACCGTGGTTTCATTCGTGGATGTGTGGCACCCTCAAAGGCACATCAGGGAAAAAAGAAGTCTACCTAAAACCATTTTCTCCAATCCCCGATGTCACGTGTAGAAAAACCATTCGATATGTGTCATTCCCACAGATTGCGTACAAAAAGGGAAGATTTAATGACTTATTCAGTCACATCAGTACCGTTTCTCAAGTACTTTACATCGTGTAGCGTCGGGTAGGTGCCACCAGAAGGAAGATATGGAGGATAATTGTTGCGCCTCTTTCGTCACCTTAGTGATAAAAATAGAGGTTCTTGCAAGCTAGGGTGGGTCTGTTGAGCAGGACAGGTGTAAGGAAAAGGGTTAGAAAAAGAAATAGAAAACAAGAACTGAGAATTAGACTAAGAAATGAAATAAAAACTAAATTTATAAGCATAGGGACATAGAGACAAAAAGAACAATGAGACCCATGTCACCAATGATAAGGCTGATATTAGTGAAAGAAAACACGGAGAAGCAAGGGGACTATGAGTCCCTTCTTCCTCCAAGGGAGGGCTCTTGGACCCCCACAAGTAAGCTCTTCTTACAACAAATAAAAATGAGAATGGTGAATGAACTCTTTGCTAATCCACTCAAGGGGTGAGATGGATTGCCCAATGCAATGATGCAAATATACTCTTAGAAAGGATAGAGTCCTCAAGAGAATAATGACAGCATAACTTTTCTTTGAATTCCTTGAAAAATGAAGTGTATCCATGGCCTTTTTATAACATTCCTTTGAGCTATTGTTCAACTAGTTTGTAGTGTGTAAAGAGCCTAATTAGGGCATTTCTAGGTCTTTGACTAGCCATCCAGTCGAATCCAGTCCAGATTTGAGTGTCAAATCGGCTTGGGAGCTGAACTAGAAGTGGGTGGGAAGCTGACCACTCTCATAAATGCATCTTTTCTCAGGTGCACATATTTTTGCGATAACAGTCGTGCGTAGTGCGCATGTGCGCGATTTCTGCGTTCCTGTTTCACGCATGTGCGCGCGTGCCTAGTGTCTTCATAGTGCCCTTCAATTTTTCACTATTTTGTATAGTTTTTGACCCTTTATGAATTCTTTGCTGTTAATTCAGGTCCATGGATGACTTCATAACTGTTTGACGATGCTGAATTCTTGTAACCATGTGTGGACGAAATTTCAGTGATAACAGATGCCCCCTGATGGATGAGGTTAGGAGCATACATATAGCTGAAATTCGTCAATGTTTCTTCTACTGAGAGTGTTTTTGTAAGAGAGAGAAATAGTGGGATCATCCAGAGTGATCCGTTGGAGGGAAAAAGGAACTGGTAGAACCCAACCTTCCACGAGGTGTGTGAAAAAGAAAACTGTGTACAAACGAGGCGGGCATGCCATGCTAGTGTCATGTAACTCAAAAAAAGAGGAATGAAGTGTTGGTGTAGACAACTGCAGCGCCCTCGAGGGAGGTCGTGATAAAGCCAAAAGACAATTCTATGGACGAACATACTCTGAATAGTAGGCAGTGACAGTGGTAATAAGTATCACGTATTCTGTGGGCATTGATAGCCCAACCAAGTTTAGAGGTCTTCGGCAAGTGAAAGAACTAACTGCAATAGTTGCAAAGTAAGACCCACCGTAACATGAGAAAGTGTTGATGTCGAATGTTATGGGGGTCAACAACAGTAGGGAGCAATTGTGTTTCACCTTGTGCCATCTAAGATCTCTCATTGGGTGGGTAATGAGAAACAAGATACTGTCACCCTTCTGGAAAACTGTGTTGATGTCAACAAAAAGGGGGAATCTACTAGGTGAGGTTAGGAAGTGGAGGAGGTACATGGACGAAGTCAAGATGTAGGAAGACTCAAGACTACCCTTGGTTGGAGTATATGTGAGAGAAAAGTGGCCGCAACCATTCAACGAGGTCAAGTGTTAGGGGGACGACGAGACCGGGGATAAGTTGTGCCAGAGGTGGGACAAGGTGAAAAAATTCAGAGGGTAGAGGTAAGTGGCCTATGGGGTACTCTAAATATATGGATGATTCCAGCAAGGGTGGATGATAAGTAGTGCTCCAACCAAGGGTGACATGGGTTGCGTTTGGCCAAAAAGGTAAGAAGGTCACCAAAGGCGATGACAAAAAGGTAATGTAACTACTGGAAACAAAGGCATTTGTACAATAAATAAAGAATAATTTTGGAGAAGTGTACAAATATAGAAATGGGTGCCCCAGTGTGATATGGTTGGCCCGGGCAGGGCATAATGTGCTCGAAGAACTGATGGAGGGTGGGGGCCCCATGGGTGGGTTTTTGTATGAGGTAGGTGAAATGAAGGGAAATTTGTAGATGGGCAAACAAATTTTGGATGAAATGGAGGGTTCATGATACTGCGGAGGTGCAGTCCAAAAATATAACCGTGAAGAGGTAATCTGGGAGTCCATTGGGAAAGATAGCAAAATGAGGAGAAGGAGTATGTGGCTGATTTGCGACATGATGTAAGACTATCAGGACTCCCATCCCTAAAGGGTTTTGAAAAACAACATGATTGTCAAAAGTGCAAAAGGGTGCTATGAATGGGACAACTCATGTGGGTAAGAGTGCTACCGGGTGACAGTACCAAATATGCAAATGGAGGTGTTGGTACTGCAGAGCCGGAAATGGGGATCCTAGAGGCAAATGTCAGAGGGTGTGACTGGAAATGTAAGTGAGATTCAAATGGAATGACTACATGCCAGTGCTGAGTATATACCTGAAGGGGTTGTGTTGATGTATGATGACCAAGTACCTGCACACATGAAAACCAAATACCTGACGTGAACAATATCTGAAGAGAATCGAACATATGAGCATTTATTTGATAATTTTGAATATGCACATGCATACCTGAGTGTGTCATGGGAAGATGCGCCACCGGGAAAAAAGGGAAAATGATCACCAGATGGAAATGTCTATATAAGAGGCCGAAGGTGGTTCGGAAAACAGATCTTATGGGCTCCTATACCAAAAAATTAAAGTGGGAAAAAAGGGATTAGATATGGACGGTGGGTCCATAACGCCATCCCAATGTTACTGGCACTATGGACGATCGGGCGGTAATTTTGGGGGAGGACATGTACCTCCCCTTTGCTCGAGGATTGATGAAGAAGTATAATGAATCACATTCATAGGAGCATTGGTATGGAGTGTCGAAGGAAACTCATGAATATATGGGTGGCGTGTCGTGGCTAATGTGTGGCGGATGTATGGGATAGATGGGAAATGGTGTGTATAATGGCCATATTCTGAACATATGGCACAGGTGAAATTGGTTCGCAACCCTTTGTTATTTGAGTTAGGGGAGGTAGCAACAGTTCTTTCTATAGTGGCGAGCAGAGATGGTGTTGGATTGAGTGGAATTAGGTTCCGTAACTCAAGTAGAGATGGGAATTTGTGGGTTGGGTGTCCATCTTTCTCACATAGCGCACAAGGAGGTTGGATGCGTGGGG
>SNQJ01S0073787.1:71878-84481 GCA_010110895.2 Picea sitchensis | reverse complement strand
GTATGGGCCCATTACGATATTAAGATGTGTTTGACAAATTAAACTAAGAGGAGTCCCAAGAAGGGTTGTTGTCCTCTCCTAAAGGTTTTAATGTTCTTAAGGGAGATGAAATCGTTTCACTATCTTTTTCTGATTCTCAAGACTGCTTGGAGGCGCGAGAGAAGAGCATACTAAGTGATTGTTATTCAAATTCTAGTCCCAATGCAAGTTAAATGTGATTAAAAATTATTTCCAACTTATATTGTGAGTCAAAACAAGCCATCCATGTGGCAAAAAATGAAAGCAAAGAGGGGAAATTGATTTTAACCTCCTAAGTGCCTATGTGTTTTTTACTAACCCCTTTATATGATGAGGGGACTAAGTGTGGTGCAGCTTTAAAACATGATCAAAATCATTTTTAAGAAGGAAAATGGTCTTCCCCACATCTCAACAACTTTATAATGTGAATTTTTGCATAGATGTGCTGGTCTTAGTGGAGACAGAGGCGCACAGAGCGCATGTGCGCAAATAGAGAAAAGTCAATAAGGGAACGTCGCAGAAAAGAGATGTGACTTAAGCGCATGTGCGCACGATGCGCGTATGTGGGCCTAAAAACCCATGCATATGTGACACACAACCGAGAATGAAAAATCTGGATGGATTTCTCTCAATTCAACTTGGAATTGGCTGATTGGCAAGTCGGCCTAGGTCGGTTAGTGCACCTGCAAGTTAAACAAACTAAAAGAAGAGCAAGAAAAACCCAAATAGGGTAGGAAATTGATACCTTTCCCCAGTGGAGTCACCAATTTGTTGTTCCTCTTTCATCACCTTAGTGAGCAAAATAGAGGTGCTTGCAAGCTCAGTTGGGTCTGCTGAGCAGGACAGCTGCAAGGAAAAGGGTTAGAAAAATAAATAGAAAACAACAACTAATAATTACACTAAGAAATGAAATAACAACTAAATTTATAAGCATAGGGACATAGAGACAAAAAGAACAATGAGACCCATGTCACCAATGATAAGGCTGATATTAGTGAAAGAAAACACCGAGAAGCAAGGGGACTATGAGTCCCTTCTTCCTCCAAGGGAGGGCTCTTCGACCCCCACAAGTAAACTCTTCTTACAACAAATAAAAATGAGAATGGTGAAAGAACTCTTTGCTAATCCACTCAAGGGGTGAGATGGATTTCCCAATGCAATGATGCAAATATACTCTTGGCAAGGATAGAGTCCTCAAGAGAATAATGGCAGCATAACTTTGCTTTGAATTCCTTGAAAAATGAAGTGTATCCATGGCCCTTTTATAGCATTCCTTTGAGCTATTGTTCAACTAGTTTGTAGTGTGTAAAGAGGCTAATTACTGCATTTCTAGGTCTTTGACCATCCATCCAGTCAAATCCAGTCCATATTTGAGTGTCAAATCAACTTGGGAGCTGAACCAGAAGTGGGTGGGAGGCCGACCACTCTCATAAATGCGTCGTTTCTCAGGTGCACGGATTTTTGCAATAACAGTCGTGCATCGTGCACATGTGCGCGATTTCTGCATTCCTGTTTCATGCATGTGCATGCGTGCCCAGTGTCTTCATAGTGCCCTTCAATTTTTCACTATTTTGTATAGTTATTGACCCTTTATGAATGATTTTGTGTTAATTCAGGTCCATGGATGACTTCATAACTGTTTGACGATGCTGAATTCTTGTAACTATGTGCGGATGAAATTTCAGTGATAACACTAATCATTTTGAAGCTGACAACCGAGTGTGATAGGCTGTAATTCAGACAAGTACTACTATAAATAGTCTACGATTAAAAACTCGATGACTATCGCTCTTCAAAATATGGATGGCATTATTCTGCTTCGGGCAATCAACACTTCATTCGTAAGTAGAGTAATTGGATCAATGTGAAGTTAAGGAAGATGAAAATCATGTTTTCTACAAAAATGGGAGACATGGACCAAGCCGATCAAACAACATCTAGTGAAACAAAATTTTCAACTAACATGGAAAATCCATTGATGAGTAAGAAAGAGAAGTCGATCGTGCGGATACTAGAAACCAAATTCCATACTGCCCCTGTGACAGGACTAGAATCAGATGTTAGACTAAATCCTATCGTGATAGATTTAATCATCAACAGACACGTGGATAAGCGCTACAAATAAGCAAAAAAGGGTAAGTGGAGCAAGCGATAAAAGACACGAGTCAGAGATGAGGTGGTCGAAAGCATTGGGGAAAATCAACCAGTCTGGTTGAACACTTTGAAATAAGAAATCACCAAGTTGGAATAAGTTCTCAGGTTGTGTTGTACAACTGACAGGGGGGGTGAATCAGTTGTAAGCTTGATTAAAATATTATACTTATTTTAAACTCTTTCCAGATCACTCAATGACAACCACAATAATGCAGGGAAGTAAGAAATAGACCATTCAACATCATTCACACATATGAGATACACAGAGACAGATATTTCCCGAGGAAACCCATAAAGGGTAAAAACCTCTTCTTCTTTATATGATAAGTAATCTGTACATTCATTACATTATCATACATATGAGCTCCAACTCATAATGAGGCTACAACCTCTGTTTTGCAAGCTGCAACTTGTTGAGAGCACCAACTCTCTATTTTCTCTAGCACCTACTAGAAGGAAGCACCAACTACCTGGTTTCTCTAGCACCCACTAGAAGGAAGAACCACCTCCCTATGTTCAAGCACCCACTTGACCCTCTAAGGATAACAATCCTCCCTAGAACCTCCCTACCACCCTGAAATATAAAGTTTTGCTAATGAAACTTATCACAGTGATATAATATTTATCATTGGCTTACCAGACTTATCACTATTCTGCTATGCTGCTCTGCTCTCCTGTATCAATGTCTCTCTGTCTGCATCTTCTTGGGATTTTTGATCTTCTGTTTTTCTCTACAAAAGCACCTCAGCCTTCCTTTAGTGTCTCACTGTCTTTCTCCACACATGCCTTGCACTTTCTATGCTTCTGCCTTTTATGCTCTATGCGCCATGTCCATTCAATTCTCCATTCCTCTTCTCTGTATTTCAGTTGCTGCACACCCCTCCTTCTACACTCTTGAATCCCTCTCAACAACAACAACACCCATCTCTTCTTTGTTTCACATACTTATAGTCTCTGTGCACCTTGTGCATGTTGTCTTGCCATGCTTCTTCATACTCTCTCATGTCAAGTACTCTACCTGTTCATCATTGCAACTCTTCATCTTCTCTGGTAGTTAGATCCATCTGTCAATTGCCTCTACGAACAATCTCCATTCCACTGGAAGATTCCTAGAGACTCTTTAGCTCCTCTGGCAAACACACAGAAGTATCTTCGAGTCCTCTGGCATAAACCATCAATGGTTTCTAGCAGTTACACTAAGAACCTCTAAGGACTACTTCAACAACTGAATCACCACTAATCAATTAACTGTGAAGAGCAACAGTAGCCCTTCGATCATACTTAAATTCACCTACACTATTGGATTGTATCCGTAGGATCTTGCATTTATTTTGCATTTCGGCATTTCAGAATTTCGACATTCCTGTGGTAAAGTTTCTTGACGCTCCATGTCGCGATCCCCAAAACTTCGAAATGGATCTTAGTTCTTCGAGCTCTTCTCTAAAACTCTTTGACGATGTGACCACCGGTGGTGACCAAGAACTTATCCATAAAGTTCTTTTGCAATTTCACCTTTCGGCATTCTGACATTTCAACATTCTTGTGGTGAGGAGTCTCGACTCTCCATGTCCCAAACTTCGAAATGGAGCTTGTCTCTTCGAGATCTTCTCTATAGCTCTTTGATGATGTGACCACCCCCCACCGGTGACCAAGTTCTACACCAAAAAGGTGTTTTCACATTTCAAATTTCAGAACTTCGGGACTCCTTTGATGAAAAGTCTCAACTCTTGACTCTTCCAACTCCTGGTATCTGAACCTTAGAAATGGAGTTAGATCAACGGTCCACACTCTTGATGATTCAACGGTCCAGATCTATTCGTGATTTCACATATCATGATTTTGGCATTCTTGATGTGAGATTTCTTGACAACTCCACCTCCTGGTCTGCGAAACTACGAAATGGAGTCAGATCAACTTTTCATCTTTTCTCACTTTGCAACTTCGGGATTCCTGTCGTGAGAGTCCTTGACATCTCCAACTACCGGTATCCGAACCTCTGATATGGAGTCTTTGACATTTCACAATTTTTCATTTCACGACTTCAGGTTTCGCGACTTTGGGACTCCTGTGATGAAGAGTCTTGACTCTTGACTCCTCCAACTCCCAGTATCCGAAACTCCGAAATGGAGTCTTTGACATTTTGCGATTTCAGATTTCGCAACTTCGGGTTTCGCGACTTCGGGACTCCTGTGATGAAGAGTATTGATTCTTGACTCCTCGAACTCTTGGTATCTGAAACTCTGAAATGGAGTCTTTGACATTTCATGATTTTTCATTTCGCAAATTTGGGTTTCCTATGTTGAAGAGTCTCGACTGTTGACTTCTCAATCTCTCGATATTCGAAACTCTAGTAGTTATGCCTATTTCGGGATTTTGGGGTTCCGGATTTCGCAACTCTGGAACTCCTATGTTGAAGAGTCTTGACTCTTGACTTCTCAATATCTTGGTATTCGAAACTCCGAAATGGAGTTTATGCTTCTGATCTTTCCGTGCCATTATCCTTGCGATGCTGATCTGCCTTTCCTGTCTATTTTCCATCAAATTCTTCTAAGCTTACACTGTCCCTGTTTTTCCATCACTTCATACTTTGATCTCGCCATGAATTACAAGCACACCTGCCTGTAAACATGCCAACAATATTCCCCTTTGGCATTTATGGAAACCCTGAACGAGTGCACTAAACTATTAGGACCTCCAACTGTAGCATCTGGTTTGGACCACTCCTTTTCTCCCCCTTTGACATCAATGTCAAAGAAAACATGCTCCATCTGAGCTATTGCATAATTTTTAGGAGGTATCATATATTCAATCAATACAAAACTCCCCCTAACATGATGGACTCTCTTATGTGTGAGACGGGTTGACACCCAGATTCTGTCAGAGATATTCAAATGGTGTCTTGGCTAGGGGTTTAGTAAAGATGTCTACAATTTGTTATGTGGTTGGAATGTAATGGACCTTAACAACTTGATTGGTGACTTGCTCTCTCAAAAAATGGTATTTTATGGGAATATGTTTGGTCTTGGATTGGAGTACAGGATTCTTAGACACACTGATGGCACTAGTGTTATCGCAATGAATTGGGATCGGTGCTGTGTATTTTACCTCCAAGTCTACAAGTGTCTGAATCATCCATAATACCTGAGTGAGTAGAAGCAATGTACTCTGCCTCTGTAGTCAATAAAGAAATGGAACTTTGATTTTTACTAAGCCATGCTACCAACAAGTCACCCAGGAAGAATTCTCCTCCACTGGTTATTTTTCTCTCATCAACATAGTTTTCCCAATCTGCATCCGAATAAGAAGTTAACTAAAAATTCTGATTTTTGGGATACCACAGACCATAAGTAATTGTTTCTTTCAAATAATTGAATATCCTTTTGACAACTAGAAAATGACTCTGTTTATGTGCATACTGATATCTTCCTACCATTCCAACAACATGCATTTTGTCTGGGTGAGATGCTGTGATGTACAACAGGCTGCCTATCATTGACCTATATGAACTTTGATCAACATTAGGTGAGTCATCATCCTTGCTTAATTTTCATCCAGTAACCATAGGTGTGTCCACAAGTTTATAATCTTCCATTTGAAACCTTTTCAATATTTCTCTTAGATATTTTTCTTGAGAAATGAACATCCCTTCAGACCTTTGAGTAATTTTTAGACCAAGAAAAAATGATAGTTCACCTGTCATAGACATTTCAAAATCAGGCTCCATGGCAGAAGAAAACCATTTTACCAATGAATCCTTATTACATCCGAAGATGATGTCATCTACATAGACCACCACAATGAGAAAATCATCACCCTCTGTTTTGATATATAGAATGTTGTCAATTGTTCCTCTCTTGAACCCTTTGTCTTTGAGATATGTATCTAGTCTATGATACCAGGCATGAGGAGCTTGTTTTAACCCATATAAAACTTTCTTCAGCTTGCATACTGTTATCACTCCAGGAAACTTTCCTAGGCTGTAAATTAGAGATGCCTGGTAACTTAATCTTTTTGGAAGCTATTTTATCAATAATAGGTGTGGGTTTGGATCAAGATGAATATATTAACTTCTGGATTGTATTCTCAAGACAGTCTTGACTATATTCACGCAACACAAGGCCTTCAAGAGTTATTGTCAGATAGTTTTGTATAACAAATGGATAAGAAAACTAATCAGTTAACCAGAACATACATAAAGCAATATATATGATGGGTCAACAAACTAGCCAAAGATTCTTGTGATTCTTGCTCAACAATCAAAAGTAAGATGACAGTTACCATAGGATCATTAAACAGAGACAAAAGAACTAATTCCACTCATAAGCATAGACAAAGATGAAAGAACGTATGACAGTAACAAATGAAAGAAGCTTGCAGGATGATATATTAAAGAAAGTGTCTTTCATACAAAACAATAGCATATAGAACTCAAAATCGAACCCTTAGTTCATATTCTACCTTTAGCTTTGTATATTTACAATGTGGTTTTGAGATCCTAAAAGCATGGATAAGATATGCTAAAGATAGATAGTCAAAATTCAGTTTGCAAAAGATAAGGAATGATCCTCAAAATGAGGTCAATCCCACATTTCATGGTCTTCATATCTTGTAGAGTCACTGTCCAGTGAAAAATAGGCTTCCAAGGTTGAGTGATGACTCTTCCAAGAGATACAATTCGAATTTGTTGAGATGTGCAAAAAATCCAATCTATTTCCACCAAAATAGGTGCCAAAACCAACTTGGCTACCCTTTCTAATCCTTATGCACCAAAACTGGATCTTGAAACTGAATATATAATTCATCATCCATCCATCATGAGTGTTTTCAAATGATTTGGATTAGAAAAACCTTGATCTGTGAAAAATTTAGCTTCCTTTGTCCAGTTACAAGTTTCGGTGGTTAACATAGAAGACTTCTAGGTGATTTAACTACCGAAAGCTCTACTTTCAATGGTTAATGAACAATTGTCCTGTTCGCCTAAACCACCAAAAACTTAGCTTTGTCAAAACTTCAAAATTTGCAAAAATGATTACCTTGATGCCTTGCTGAGTATTCAAGGTCTTTCGGACGATGCAACTCCTCTTCGTGTAGATCTTCGAACTTCAACTTGCTGTGTGGAAGACTTTGGTATATATACCATGGTTGTAGCTAAGTTGGCTAGAGTTTCCAAACCTGTTTGATCCTGTGTTGGTGATTGAGAATCTTTTAATTTCAGCCTCAGAATTCTAAGCTACATGTACAACTTCATGTTCTCCCTTATCAACACCCTGTTCCTATATTTGATTTTTTCATTCTTTTCTTTGAGGCTTTGGTTCATGTTAAAAAGTACTGCATTTCTTTCAATCAAGTCTATATTTTCCTTTTTAATAACTCTTTCTAAGACTTCCATTTCATAGACTTGTTGTAGGAGTTTATTGATTTTCCGTGCCTTAGATGCTTTAGGCTTGCTTGAAGAAGCTTTTTCCAATGGTGGACTGTGTGCCTCTGGGGAAGTTGGTGAGGGAAAGTTGGGACAATCTTCTACAACTTTTCCAACTTGTTCATCACCTTGTGTCTCTGCTAACTCTTGTTCTGGCTCTGAGTCATTATATGGTAAGTTTAAAGGGTTACTTCCTCCAGTAGGGTCCTTGGTCTGCTCACCCTCAAGCTGTAACTTTCTTTTGATTATTTTTCTTTTAATAGAGGATGATTCTATCGGTTCTCTTGGTGGTGAGATACCCTTCCATTTTCTATGACTGCTTTTAGGAGTAATGGTCCTCTTAGTGGCATCGTTTTTACCCTTCTCCTCCTGTTGCCAATTAGTCTGGAATTCATTCCAAAAGAGGAAGTAGTTCCAATCTACTTGTCTTTTGTTCAATGACTCCTTGACAATGAGAGTAATGAGTCCTTGATGAGACAATCTACTTGCCACCTTAGAGGGCTTGGCATTGACTTGCCTAGCCATTTTTGTGAGGGCTTTGTGCAAGTAAAATGGTAAATTGATGGGAGATCTCCCTGTGAAGTGATTTAAAAGTTTGAAGTGGTAGAACATGACTCTGTTGTATCTACCTTCACAGGTGATATAGACAAAGATTGCCTTCAGGAGAGATTGCCATTTAGGTTCCAGATAGAGATTGGTATGTCTTTTGTCCATGTAAAATCTTTGTGCAGAGGCTGTAGGTAGGATCTAAATTCAATGTTTGAAGGTATAGTTGATTTGAACCAACAATCACCTATTCTGGGAAGACCAATGAACTCAGTTGTGTCTTCCTCATCAACCACAAGCTGCTCCTTTCCCATTTTGTTGTTCTTCCATCATACGAGCTAACAAAGGTTTGAGACACCTGTTGGTGAAAATCTGCTAGTTTTTCAAAATATGTATAGACTCTAGTTTGCTTGAAGAACTCGGCCACCTCAGGGTGAGCCTCGAGGTACCAAAATCCATCCAATTCAGCCCTTAAAACTGGCCCTGCTTTGGGCATTTAGTAAATGCTAACTGTACCTGTGATTTAGGAAAAACTTCATGCCAGGGAGACAAAGACTCTATGATTTGGGGTGATAGGGAATATGACTCATAGAAAAACAAACGGGACAGGGTGACTCAAAGTTCTGATTGCAAAGCTCAATCACTAACCGAATTTAGGCAACAGACTGACTGAATACACGCCGAAAATTTTGAGTTTCGTAGAGATGTACAATTGAATTGAAACAATATGGGATTTGAACTACCTGATGACTCAACCTAGATTGATTGGTATGACAATTGGATTGATAACGATCTGTTGAACCTGAACTGCACTCGACAATCACCACAAAAAATGGGATTATGGTCTCTGGATATGCGTTTTCTTGATGAAATCATGAGCTCAAGACTGTTACAATGACTCCCGGATTTGAATTGATAATAAATGGAGATCAAATCAAAGATTAATTGGGGTCATAATGGATCTATGTCCTCATGACTAGAGATAGTGAGGGGCTACATGACTAATCATTTCTGTTAGTCGGGAAACACGCATGAGTTTCTATGTCTTTGCCGAGCCTTAATTTTGAAATGACAAATGTAGTTAAAATGACAACAGGGTATCAATCTTCGGATAGATACAACAAGAACATGCATACCTTACCATCTCCATGGACTTTCGATGGTTATGTCTTCATGATTGCGCCAATTGACAACTGGCTCGTGCGAAAGCATGGGCTTTTCATTTTTCCCGTTGAAATCTTTTCAGTAGTTAACTGAGCTTTGGATTTTCCCTCTTAACTACTGAGAATGAAGGCTTTCGGTGGTTAATGAGCCCGTTTCAGGCTTGCCTAAACCACCGAAACTTGAGATTATGTATTTTTCTTGAACAAACCAAATCAAATGTTCTTTTTGAGTTTATTGACAGAAGATAGACTCTCTAACCTACCTACAAAAATTTAGAAATAAATTTTGGACCACAATCTATCACCTAAAAAGAAAAATCTCCACCAATTTATTTGAGGAGATAACACTGGCTCCTATTGGGGATGAACGCCTCCCTATGAGGCTTCAAGAACCATAGAACCAATGCCTTTCCTGAAAAAGAAAACTAAAAACTATCTTCTAGTCTTTCCATTGGGAATGGAGTTATTCTGTAAAAATAAAGACTAAAACTAAAATTACAATGACCAGGCTTCACAGCCTTAGACAAAATAGAGTTTCAGAAATTGCCTGTTGACTGGGCCATCAAACATTTCTTCACCTCCTAGATTCTGTAGAATGAATGTGTTGTTGTGCTATACTTGAGTTATCATGAAAGGGACGGTCCACAAAGAATCGAACTTATTATGTTTTCCTTTATCCTATCTGAGAGCGTCCCATTTTAGAACCGAGTCACCAACTTGAAAATTATCCACCTTTTCTTTTCTGTCAAAAGTATCTTTGATCTTCTTTTGATGAGCCTCTGATCTGTCCACTAACTATTCGCGGGCCTGCTGCAGTTCCACCAAATCAAGCATTCTTCTTACTATATCATTTGACTCAGTTTGCTCTTCCTGAAAGAATCTAGCCACTGGTAAAATTAACTGAACAGGAAAAATGGCATCAGTCCCATAGGCCAATTTGAATGGAGAGGTTCCTATGGACTTTTTGATAGTTACTCTATCTGCCCACAGAGAAAATTTTAGTTTAGAATCCCAATTCTTTTTGTTCTCCTCTAACAGTTTTCTGATGATTTTGATTAAGATCTTATTGGATGATTCGGCCAGGCCATTACCTTGAGGTTAGTAGGGGTTTGAATGTACCAACTGGATTTCCATTGATTCACACATGTCTACCAATGTCTCTGCTTTGAACGCTATTGCATTATCTGTTACCATCCTTTTGGGACATTCGAATCTACTCAAGATATTTTCATAAAGAAACTTCATGACAACTCGGTGAGTGGCATTCCTGGTGGGAACTGCCTCTATCCATTTTGTAAAATAATATGTGGCTACTAAGATCCACTTATGTTGACCACTAGATGAAGGATTTATCTCACCTATAAAATATAAACCCCACTGTTGAAAAGGGCCATTCATTACTGTAGGTCTCAGGGGCAAGGATTTTAGTTGCTGGTTTCCTGTAAATCTTTGACATTTATCACAAGCTTTGATGAAGGCACACACATCTGAGAAAAGAAAAGGCCAATAGTATCCAACCCTTAGAATTTTATGAACTATGGTCTTCCAGTAATGATGACCTCCAAAAACACTTGAATGAAACTGATGTATAACTTCTACTGACTCTTCTTTGTCTAAACATATGAGTAGTAAACCAACAGGGTCTTTCCAATATAACAGATTATTGTAAATGCAAAATTTGATGGATCTGAGCTTAAGGGCTCGAGCTTGAGTCATGCTGAGTTCAGGAGGAACCTATAGATTTTGTAAAAAATGTATAATACCTGAGTACCATTCATAAGAAGACAAATGCTCTACCACCTATTGATTGTTATGTTTTTCTTCTGCTGCCACCTTCATCTACAAATTCACTGAATTTTCCCCTATGAAATTTATGTCTAGAAGCTCATGGTTTTCCTCCGTTAAAAGCTTAGCAAGGCCTTGGCCTTTTACTAATTTGGTGGGCTTCACTTCAATGTTGAAATCGATCAACTTTGCAATCCATTTAGCTCTCTTTCCATCAATATCAGGCTAAGTCAAAACATCTTTCATGGAGGGTGAAGGAACATATGCAATGACTTCTTAGAGGAGGATATAAATTCTAAAAGATTTTAAAGATTTTATGAGAGCATAGGCTTGTTTTTCAATAGGATCATACCTTAGTTCAACATCTCTGAGTGTTTTGATGAAGAAAGAAACTGGGTGATCCATATTATCATCATCTTTCTGTAGCAGAACTATGTTGACAGGCGAAATTGACCGTCCATCAACTAGAAGAGCGAGTCCGGTCCGGGGTTGTATAAATAACCCAAGTCGTTTGGTGTAACTCATTCTGATGGGTTTAATGGCTCTGTTAGCCAATCTAAGAATCCTAAAAGAAACAAATAAAAGAGAGAAGTAACTAACTAATTACTAAACACTATATATATGTACATATGCTCTAATGTAACTGTAGTAGTTGTATTTAAGTAGAAGATATACAAGTCTCATTTATTTACATGATTTACAAGATGCAAGTTTTAATCAAAACTTACGAAAATCGATGTGAAAAATGATTGCTTCTAGGAAGTAGATAAAGAAAGCACATAAAAATATTTGTTGTTTTTCTTTTATAAATTTAAAGAATATTTCAAAAACGTTAATGAAACATGAACATGTGGATAGTCAAAGATGAACCATACATTCATTGTTTCATTCATAAACAACTTAACTAAATAACACACATAATAACCTATCGCTGATCAACGAAACTGATATTTATCTTTCTGTGTTGTATGATCTCCTTCCTGTACTGTTGTTAAGGGAAACCTATAATAGAACAATACTAGCACTTCCAGAATACATTCAAAGAAGTATTTGATATTGGAGTAAATTAATAACAACAGGAAGACAACTAATTAAAAATCCCGTGATCTTAAGATAATCAATATTTAAGAACGAAAGAAAACTCAATTCTGGGTATTGATATTATCCATCATTTAACATTAGAAATAAATTCCATAATAATCAAATGATCAATTGATCACACATAAAAATTGGAATAAGAAATTATGGGCAACATATAACATTTAACAGTATGAAAACACCATATGATCGACAAGCTAAAGCTAAAATCAACCGTTATGACATTTTCATAATACAACAATAATGAAAGAATGAAATGGAATAAGTATCACACAGGTCTCAAACCAAAGATGAATTACTTTCCCATATTCTTTCTCAAAATCATATGCCCATATTGTAGTCCTGGAAGAATTGTTTTGGATAATAGACTCTTAAAGATTGGAAAAATTAATATATAAATGATAATAATTAACCATGTAT
>SNQJ01S0073787.1:59992-71868 GCA_010110895.2 Picea sitchensis | reverse complement strand
AAATGAGAAACCAACCAAGATATTATTTGATGAAGTATTGAACCCATTATTCAAAATAGTCAAACTTGCTAATGAGAAAAAGAATGAACACATAATCATAATTTAAACGAAAGTAAACATTTGATAAAAATTAACATTTTTGTTTAAATTGAGAATTTTGTGTTTGTTTCAAACTTTTGACATATACTCCTGTAATGAATGTCTCATAATATAGTGAATGTCTTACGTTTGTCTTAAAGCAAGCCAAGGTATGGAACTATTTGAAAAGGTTGATTTTGTAGCTCATTATAATTATTAGGATTCAAATGGGGGCCCTTTAAATTTTATAAAAATTTAGGGGGAGTTGTTAGGGCCCAACAAACTGCTGCCACTGTGTCATAAGAAGCAAAGGAAAAAATGTAGAAAATCTTGCTGTAATCTGGACTGATCAGAATCGGGGATTCTATGATAGCCTATTTGATATCCTGAAATGAATTCCTTGCATTGTCTGTCCATTTTATATCAGACCCCTTTTTCAACATACATGTTATGTGTTTTACTAGCTCGGCAAAATTTGGAACAAATCTTCTGACAAAATTAATCTTACTGAGTAGCAATTGAATATCCTTTTTCGATGTTGGTAAGGACAACCTCTGAATTGCTTCCACCCGAGCGGGATCAATTTTCATGCCTTCTGCTGAGACAATGTGGCCTAAGAGCTTGCCTTTCCTGAGAGAAAAATGGGACTTTTTGGGATTCAATGAGATTTCGAACTGCCTACACTTCAAAAACACTCTTTTTAAATGTTTCAGATGCTCCTCATGACTGCTAGAATAAACTGTGATGTCATCAAGATAGATGAGGACAAACTTGTCCTTCTCACCCATGAAAGCTATGTCCATGGCCCTTTGAAATGTGGCCCCGACATTCATTAATCCAAATGGCATTTTGGCGTACATAAAGGTACCCCAAGGAGTAGTAAACGCAGTCTTCTCTTGGTCATCAGGATGGACAGAAATCTGGTTATAGCCGGAAAAACCATCTAGGAAAGACATAACAGTAGCCCCTGAAATTCTTTGCAGCAAATGTTCCATTTTAGGTAGGGGATAGTTGTCTTTATTAGAGCATTTGTTTAGGTTTCTAAAGTCCACACATAACCTGGCCTCACCATTTTTCTTTCTCACTATTACTAGATTTGCAATACATTTAGAGTATCTCAAAGGGATTATGATCTTAGCATCAAGAAGCTTTTTGATTTCTCTTTCAATCACAGGAAAAAGAAGAGGATTGATAGGTCTGAGATTTTGTTTGAAAGGGATGGTGTCCTTTTCAAGAGGGATCTTATGTTGAATGATATCAGGGTCATAAGTCTTCATATCACTATATTTCCAAGAAAAAACATCAGAAAATTCTTTCAAAATGCTGCAATATTCGGACTTCTGATCAGTAGTCAATTCAGAGGACAGATTTATGAATTTAGGCTGGCTTTCACTCCCTATGTTGTTCTCATAAACAATATGATCTTTCTCCTTTTTATCTGGCTTGTAGGAGACATCGTTGTGATCAAATATCTTTTCGAGAGGTACCAAACCCCGAGGTATATAATTGTTAGGTAGCTGAACAATATCATACTGACCCAATTTTTGTTTTAGATTAGGCTTCTAGGATTCCTCTACATTTAGATTCTACTAGTTAACGTGCATATCAGAAAACTCATCTACCACCTGAAGAAATCTATTAAGTTCATCGTCATCTTCAAAAACTTTCCAGTATTTAATATTGTCGGGCAAAGATGGCCTATATTTGACTTGGATTTCATAATTGAGCCTGGGGGGCATGGGAGGAATAAACAAGATGGTTGAAACAGCTAGGGAATCCACAAGATGATTCATATCTCTGGGTATATAAGAAATCTCAAAAATGGAAAAAGAATCTCTAATTTTCCATACCTCATCCCTGTAGGCTTTCAATCTGACATGCTTTGCTTGGAAAGTACTTCTTACTTGTTGCATGATGAGATCCGCATCTTCGAACACCTTTATCCCTTTTATCCCCATCTTCTTAGCTGAATTTAATCCCAACAGTAAGGCCTCATACTTTTCTATGTTGTTGGTAGCTTTGAAATCGAGCTTAAAAGACAAATGTATAGTCTCCTTCGAAGGAGAAATCAAAACTACCCCTACACCTGCTGAATCCTTGGTACTGGCCCCATCAAAATACATGGTCCAAACTAGAACACCCTTATCATAAGTTTTTTGTTCAGTGGGATTCACAAGATGCAAAGGAGCTGATTGCGAATCATCTATTTGAAGAATGCACGAGCCAAAATCGGTGTCTACAGCATAAATTGGATGATTTACATAATTTTTTTCATCGCTGATGATGTAGGCAAGTTGATTCTCTTTGTAAAGTCTTTTTAGCTCTCCTCCAAACACTGGGATCATAGCATACAAAAGATCCATATGCAACGTACCTCCTAACCTTTTTCTCCATGGACATGACAAGAGGAGTCCGAACTTGGGTGGGATATAAGCAACCATGACATCCATTACCATGCTTCTCATTGGCAATTGGGCAAGGTTTATAACAAGGTCTTTTATGAGGCCAAGGAATCTGACTTTCCTAGAGTCAAAAGAGAAGAGATCATGATATGGTTTGGTGAGCTCAAGCCCAAGCTCATCCATCACTGCTTTGGGCATAAGATTATGTGATGCTCCTAGGTCAAGCAAGCAGTTATGGAGGATCTTATCATGAACATTTAGGGATATATAGAATGGTGGACAAGAATCATCTCGGTCTTCTGTCATAGGCCCTATAGTTACTGTTGGCTTGTCATCTTGTAGGTTTACAAAATCAGTAGATGAAGAGATATTTGGTTTAAGGGACTTCAGGATGGCAGACTTGAAAATATCATTCTTCATGAGTTTGGTCAATGGCATAGGTATCTTTACTTTATGAATTTCTGATTCAAAATTAAAAGAATATGTTGATTTATCAGAAGCTTTTACCTCATTGGAAGGAGCTTTGAGAATGACTTGCTCCTTGGCTAGGGGTTGTGATTGCTTCTACTACTATTTTGCAGGAGTGGAGGTTTGTTTTACAGGAGAAACATGCTTCTTGGAAACAACTTCTTTCTTCTTCACAGGAGCAGCGAGCAATGGTTTAGGGGCAGCATTTTTGGATCTTAAATTATAACCTTTCTAATCATCCATCAGGTAGACAGATTCTTCAATACTTGCCTCATGAATTTCCTGGTCCATCAGGGCTTCTTCATAATCTACTTGTGTAAAAAAAGAGGAATCATTTTCATCACCAAAACAATTTATGTCATATGCTTCTTCAACTTCATCATGAGATATCTATTGTTCTTGTTCTAGCATTGCATTTTGGAAAGGGGATCTGATTCTCTGATCATATCATCAGCTGCATGCTTATCTCCCTGAAGGATCTGGACTTGCTGATTGTTCCTTTTGTAAGGGAAAGCACTCAGATTTCTAGGGACAAAAGCATTTGGCTCTTTTGTCCTTGCTGGTTGTTGATTCTGGATCTTCAATTTTGACATTTCAGATGTCAAGTTATCCAACATCTTGGCCATCTTTTCCATTTTACTATTAGAAGAAGAATGGGGCTCAACAAAAGACTTCTTTCTCTCAACCTTTCCTTTGAGCTTCTGAGATGCCATAATATTTGATTCGACTTCGAGGGAAACATCTTGCATTAAAGCAAGTGTTTTTGATCTTCTTTCTCTGAGGATTAGACAAAAATCTGGATCAAAAATAGTAGAGAATGTGATCTTTGTCGATGCATCACTTAGTTTGATCTCTGCAGGGATCTTGCCAAAAATTCTATTAAATATTTTGATGAAGTCTGAGACCGACTCCCCATCTTCTCTTCTTAAGTTTCCGAACTCAGAAATGTAATATAGTAGATCTCTTCTTTCTCCATAGTGTTTTAAGAATACCTCATCTAGTTGTTCAATACATGTGACTGAATTTGCTGGTACCTTTTTGAACCACTTTCGGGCTTGGCCATCCAAACTTTGCACAAAAACTCTGGTCCACACATCTTCTTCTGAATTGTTAATATTTTCAGCATAAGCATAAAAGTCTTCTATATGTTCTTCAGCAGTATAATCCCCAGCTCCGGTAAACTTTGACATATATTTATGATAATCTCTGGTTGTCATGGTAGATAAGGGATTGGGAAAGACAAGTGGAGCATACCTATTCGCTAAAATCTGTTCCATCTTGGTTAAAGGGACAACCATGGCAGTCTTAGGGGTTGATATAGAAGAAGAATTTGCAGGAGATGAAGGTTGAGATGGGATGGATGAGTTTAAATAAAATGGTTGTCTCACTTCACTTTGAGCAAAATTTTCAGAGATGGGTGAAAAATAAGATGCCTTGTAAAACTGATCGAGCAACAAAGCTAAACTTTCTTATCCCATAGAGGAAAGATCATGTAAAATATCTTGAAGAACAGGAAGATTAGTATGAGTGTAGAAAACACCCTCTGTAGGCTTGGTGGGTGAGGAATTCAAAGAAGAAGAAGAGGTTTCTTTTTGTTGAGGGGATCCTGTAATTACCTCTTTAAGGTTGGGTGAAATATCATGCTCAAAAACAAAGTCTGTAACATTAGAGGAAAGTGAAGGTTCCTCTACCTTCAATATTTCAGATAAAATTCAATTTCCTGAGAACTATGAGTTTTAGCAGTAGGGGATTCAACTAGAGGCCTTTTAGATATGAAAGAAGAAGTGTCAATTTGAATACCTAGATTTGATGTCTTTATAGATCCGTAAGCTTTTCTTTGTAAAGGTTTTCCCTTACTAATGATCTTCTCAGGGTCAAGAATTGGTTCTGCCAGTGGGCCTTCTTGGTTCACCCTCATGTGAGCTCTTTTCGGAGCCACTTCATTTCAGTGGAGTCACCAGATAGATGGTTACAACCCAAATGATGTCCATGCTTTGTCTATCATCAAATATGGATCTATGTCGTCTCCCAAGGAAGCTGAGATTTGATCTCCTCTCCTCGACAACGACGCCAATTTGTTATCACTCTAGGAAACTCTCCTAGGCTGTAAGTCAGAGATGCCTGGTAACTTAATCTTTTTTGAAGCTATTTTCTCAATAATAGGTGTGGGTTTGGATCAAGATGAATATCTTAACCTCTGGATTGTATTCTCAAGACAGTCTTGACTATATTCATGCAACACAAGGCCTTCAAGAGCTATTGTTAGATAGGTTTGTATAACAAATAGATAAGAAAACTAATTAGTTAACCAGAACATACATAAAACCATATATATGATGGGTCATCAAACTAGCCAAAGATGCTTGTGATTCTTGCTCAACAATCAAAAGTAAGATGACAGTTACCATAGGATCATTAAACAAAGACAAAAGAACTAATTCCACTCATAATCATAGACAAAGATGAAATAAGGTCTGACAGTAACAAATGAAAGAAGCTTGCAGGCTGATTTATTAAAGAAAGTGTCTTTCATACAAAACAATAGCATATAGAACTCAAAATCGAACCCTTAGTTCATCTTCTACCTTTAGCTTTATAGCTTTACAATGTAGTTTTGAGATCCTAAAAGCATGGATCAGATATGCTAAAGATAGACAATCAAAATTCAGTTTGCAAAAGATAAGGAATGATCCTCAAAATGAGGTCAATCCCACATTTCATGGTTTTCATATCTTGTAGAGTCATTGTGTAGTGCAAAATAGCCTTCCAAGGCTGAGTGATGACTTTTCCAAGAGATACAATTTGAATTTGTTGAGATGTGCAAAAAAGCCAATCTGTTTCCACCAAAATAGGTGCCAAAACCAACTTGGCTACACTTTCTAATCCTTATGCACCAAAAATGGATCTTGAAACTAAATATATAATTCATCATCCATCCATCATGAGTGTTTTCAAATGATTTGGATCAGAAAAACCTTGATCTGTGCAAAATTTAGCTTCCTCTGTCCAGTTACAAGTTTTGGTGGTTAGCATAGAAGACTTGTGGGTGATTCAATTACCGAAAGATTTGATTTCGGTGGTTAATGAATAGTCATCCTGTTCGCCTAAACCACCAAAAACTTAGCTTTGTCAAAACTTCGAAATTTGCAAAAATGATTACCTTGATGCTTTGCTGAGTATTCAAGGTCTTTTGGACGATGCAACTCCTCTTCGTGTAGATCTTCGAACTTCAACTTGTTGTGGGGAATACTGTGGTATATCTACCATGGTTGTAGCTAAGTTGGCTAGAGTTTCCAAACATGTTTGATCTTTTGTTGGCGATTGAGAATCTTTTAATTTCAGCCTCAGAATTCTAAGCTGCCTGTACAACTTCATGTTCTCCCTTATCAACACCCTATTCCTATCTTTGATTTTGTCATTCTTTTCTTTGAGGCTTTGGTTCATGTTAAAAAGTTTTGCATTTCTTTTAGTCAAGTCTGTATTTTCCTTTTTAATAACTCTTTCTAAGACTTCCATTTCATAGACTTGTTGCAGGAGTTTATTGATTTTCCATGCCTTAGATGCTTTAGGCTTGCTTGAAGAAGTTTTTTCCAATGGTGGACTGTGTTCCTATGGGGAAGTTGGTGAGGGAAAGTTGGGACAATATTCTACAACTTGTCTAACTTGTTCATCACCTTGTGTCTCTGTTAACTCCTGTTCTATCTCTGAGTCACTATATGGTAAGTTTAAAGGGTTACTTCCTTCAGCAGGGTCCTTGGTCTGCTCACCCTCAAACTGTAACTTTCTTTTGATTCTTTTTCTTTTAACAGAGGATGATTCTATCGGTTCTCTTGGTGGTGAGATACCCTTCCATTTTCTATGACTTCTTTTAGGAGTAATGGTCGTCTTAGTGGCATCTTTTTTACCCTTCTCCTCTTGTTGCCAATCAGTCTGGAATTCATCCCAAAAGAGGAAGTAGTTCCAATCTACCTGTCTTTTCTTCAATGACTCCTTGACAATGAGAGTAATGAGTCCTTGATGAGACAATCTACTTTCCACCTTAGAGGGCTTGGCCTTGACTTGCCTAGCCATTTTTGTAAGGGCTTTGTGCAAGTAAAATGGTAAATTGATGGGAGATATCCCTGTGAAGTGATTTAAAAGTTTGAAGTGGTAGAACATGACTCTGTTGTATCTACCTTCACAGGTGATATAGACAAAGATTGCCTTCAGGAGAGATTTCCATTTAGGTTCCAGATAAGGCATTGGTATGTCTTTTTTCCATGTAAGATCTTTGTGCAAAGGCTGTAGGTAGGATCTAAATTTAATGTTTGAAGGTACAATTGATTTGAACCAACAATCGCCTATTCTGGGAAGACCAGTGAACTCAGCTATGGCTGCCTCATCAACCAAAAACTTCTCCTTTCCCACTATTGCTATTCTTCCATCATACGAGCTAGAAAAGGTTTTGGACACCTGTTGGTGAAAATATGCCAGTTTTTCACAATACATATAGACTCCAGTTTGCTTGAAGAACTCGACCACCTCAGGGTGAGCCTTAAGGTACCAAACTCCATCCAATTCATCCCTTAGAACTGGCCCTGCTTTCGACATTTAGTAAATGTTGACTGTACCTGTGATTTAGGAAAAACTTCATGCCAGGGAGACAAAGACTCTATGATTTGCGGTGATAGGGATAATGACTCATAGAAAAAAAAATGGGACAGGGTGACTTAGAGTTCTGATTGCAAATCTCAATCACTAACCGAATTTAGGCAACAGACTGATTGAATACATGCCGAACATTTTGAGTTTCAATGAGATGTACAATTAAATTGAAATAGTATGGGCTTTGAACTACCTAATGACTCAACCTAGCTTGATTGGTATGACAATTGGATTGATAACGATCTACTGAACCTGAACTACACTCGACAGTCACCACAAAAAACAAGATTATGGTCTCTGGATATGCATTTGCTTGATGAAATCATGAGCTCAAGATTGTTACAATGACTCCGGGATTTGAATTGCTAAGAAATGGAGATCAAATCAGAGATTAATTAGGATCATAATGGATCTGTGTCCTCGTGACTGGAGATAGTGAGGGGCTACGTGACTAATCATTTCTGTTAGTCAGGAAACACGCATGAGTTTCTGTGTCTTTGCCGAGCCTTAATTTTGAAATGACAAATGCAGTTAAAAGGACAACAGGGTATCAATCTTTGGATAGATGCAACAAGAACATGCATACCTTACCACCTCCATGGAATTTTGGTGGTTATGTCTTCATGATTGTGCCAATTGACAACTGGCTCGTGCGAAAGCACGGGCTTTTCATTTTTCCCATTGAAATCTTTTCGACAGTTAACTGAGCTTTTGTTTTTCCCTATTAACTATTGAGAACGAAGGCTTTCGGTGGTTAATGAGCCCGTTTCAGGCTCGCCTAAACCACCAAAACATGAGATTTTGTCTTTTGCTTGACCAAACCAAATCAAAAGTTCTTTCTAAGTTTATTGACAGAAAACAGACTCTCTAACCTACCTACAAAAATATAGAAATAAATTTTGGACCACAATCTATCACCTAAAAAACAAAATCTCCACCAATTTATTTGAGGAGATAACACATACTAAGTTAGGGTTATTAGACAGTTTGAAACCCTTTGTTTGTTCCCTATATACTTCTTCATTTAAATCTCCATTTAGAAAAGACGACTTGACATTCATTTGATAGACTTTAAACCTTTTATGACAAGCATAGGCAAGAAATATTCTGATAGCTTCTAACCTTGCTACAGGTGAAAATGTTTCATCAAAATCCAGTCCTTCTATTTGAGCATAGCCTTTACAGACCAATATTTGTTTGTTCCTGACAACTTGTCCCTGCTCATTCAACGTATTCTTAAAGATCCATTTGGAACCAATGATATTTTTACCTTCCGGTCTATGAACCATCTCCCATGTATTTGTTTTCTCAATCTAATCAAGTTCATCATTCATTGCTTTAACCCAAAGGTCACCTTTGCTAGCTTCATTAAAGTTCTTGGGTTCTAGCATGGATATGAAAGCTATATGTGATTGCTCAGTGTTTTTTATTATCTTTCTCCTGGTTTGTACACCTTTTCCTTTTTCACCAATTATCTGACTTGCAGGATGATTCTTTTGAGTATTTTGGAGGAGGAATTTGAAGGAGACTGTTGATTTGAGTCTGTCTGAGTATCTGAGTCTTCATCTGATTCATAGTCTTCATTTTCTAATTCTTGGACTTGTTCATATTCAAATTTAGCTGTGTCCTCTATAGAAGATTCATTATTGTACACCTCTCTTGCTGGGATTCCTTCATCAACTTTTACATCAATACATTCAACCATTTTATGAAGCCTCTTACTATAGCATCTGTATCCTTTACTGTTTGTAGAATATCCTAAGAATATACCTTCATCAGCCATGTCATCATATTTTTCCAAGGTTCTCATCGTTATTCTTTATGTAACATTTACTCCCAAAGGCTTTGAAGTGTTTGATTGAAGAAAGTCTCTGTACCATAGTTCACGGGTGTCTTGTCACTTTGTGTGGTCTGAGGTGGGCTTTGTTAATAACATGGACTGCTGTGTGTATTGATTCTACACAGTAGGACATTAATGTTTTTTCTCTTTCATCATTGACCTGGTATTGATTCTACACAGTAGGTTTGACCAATGTTCTTCTCATTCATCATTGACCTAGCCATTTGTTGCACTGTTCTGTTTTGCCTCTCCACTACTCCATTTTGTTGTGGAGTTCTTGGGATTGTGTATTCTCTCTTGATCCCATGCTTATCACAGATTTCCTTGAAATCACTTGACATAAATTCTCCTCCTCTGTCTGGTCTTACTGCCTTTAACCTCTTGCCTATTTGATTCTCAGTTAAAGACTTAAATATTTTAAACTTCTCAAATGCTTCAGCTTTTTCCTTGAGAAAGACAACCCAAGTAAGTCTGGAGTAATCATCAATAATCAACATGAAGTAGTTTTCTCTCCCTGTGCCTTCCTTTCTTGATGGTCCACATAAATCCATATGAAGTAGTTGGAGTGGTTTCTCTGTTGAAGTAAATCTCTTGGCCTTAAACAATGTCCTGGTGAGTTTTCCTACTTGCAGGGTTTACACATAGAATCTTGGGGTTTTGATATTCTCGGAAGATCTTTTACTGCCGCAAGATTTTTGAGCTTGATTAAGTGGTCAAAGTTTAGATGTCCAAGTCTCCTATGCCATAACCAGATTTCATCATGTTTTCTTAGATGACACTCTTCTCTATCTTATTTCAACACATATACATTATTTTTCTGTCCTTATGCCTTTGGCCACCACTTGTCTTGAGTTTGCAGACTTTATCTTGCAGTCCTTAGACGTGAACACCACTTCGCATCCTCTGTCACACATTTGACTTACACTGAGCAGATTGTGTTTCAACCCATATACAAGTATAACATCTTGGGATTTTCCTTTTCCATTACTTAAACTCACCATCCATTTACCCTTTATTTTACCTGGAGCATCATTTCCAAAGGTTACATTTCATGATTTGATTTCACTTAGAGATAGAAACTTACCTTTGTCTCCCATCATATGTTTGGATCATTCACTATCTATATACCAAGGTTTCGTTTGTCTTTGAGCCGACAACACTAATCCACACTTGTCACTTTCTTTCTTCTTCCAAACATTGACATTTTCAGCAGGGGAATTCAACTCTGGTTCATAGTTCCTTAAGCGATAGTCAACAGATTTATGTCTATAGTTATGACAGATGTAACATTCTAGTTCGTTGAATAAAGGATCATAACGATTGTTATGTTTAGCCTGTGTCCTTTTCCCATCCATCAAGTGATTTGTAGTCTGTGGTGGTTTGTTACTTGGTTGTCTCATTCTTTGTTGTGGAAGATATCTATACCTTGAATGTCTTGATTTCTCATAATTTAATTTTAAAGAACAGTTTACAACTTTATGACCAAAGTTAGAAAAAAAGAAACAATATCCGTAGAAAAAACGTTGGTACCTGGAAAATGGTTGTCTTCTTAGAACAGGTCAATTTCTTCCATGCTGATGATTTCCTTGAGTAGGGAGTGCATTATTTCTTTGTTCTATAGATTTAGTCCTGGCACCTTTTTCTTTACTCCTCCTGGGCAGCTGATTGTCTTCCTTTGTTTCTGTAGGTTTGTTGTTGTCATTGGTTGTAGATTTGACAAACTTGATGGATTCTTTGTTTCTTGGCTGACCACTACTTGATCCCTCTTCATAAACCAAACTAGTTTTCAACTTTGGATTCCTTTGCTGATTCATAATGGTGGCTAATCCTTCTGAGGCTTTGATACTTGACAGATTATGATGATACAAGGCTTGAAACTTCTCCAACTCTTTCCTAGTTTTCACTACTTCTTCTTCCAAAGCTTTACATCTTGCCTTCCTTTCTGATAACTTTTGTTTCAGAATGTCCTCGATTTTCTTTTTCTCTTCTAATTCTACTTTTAGTAGAGCAAAGTCTTCATCAGGCTATTTATTGTCTTTCATGAACTGTATCAACAATTGTTTTTTCTTTTTGTTCTTAATTTTGAGTCTATCAATCTCTTTCAGTGCACTGATCAGTTCTCCTTCCATATCAACCACAACTTCTTCTTCATTAGCCTCACTTCCTGTGATTTTATTATCATAATCCTCTTTGGACAAAAGTATGAAGTCATTTAGTTTATCTTCAATAGAGGATTCATTGTCTTCATCATTTGAGGGATCATCATCATTGTTTACACAAAGACTTTTATTCTTAAAATTATTTGCTTTAAAGAAATTTTTGTGTTTGTGCTTCTCCTCATCATCACATGTTTGATCCTTTCCTTTGTGAGAACATTTATTTGCAGAATGACCTATCTTACCACAATTGAAACATTTGAAAGGCAGTTTACCTTTGTATTTGCC
>SNQJ01S0073787.1:37166-53472 GCA_010110895.2 Picea sitchensis | reverse complement strand
ATGCAAATGTATGCAGTTGTTAATGTTGAGAATTTGAAATTGTATGAGCCTCCTTTGATTGATGATCAAGGAGAGCATGTTCAGATTCCTTCTATAGATGATTTCTCCCCAGAATGTCTTACAAAACTACACAAAGACACCATCCTTGACAGGAGAATGAGAACTTCAAAACGAGGAAATGTGTAATATCTTCGAGTTGGTCTTAAAGGCACAAATCCAAGAAAATACAAGTGGATTAAGGTTGGAAAGGTGAGGGAATTATACCCTCATCTTCAGATATACTGAAAATAGTTTTTTGGAGGTCCAAAAGCTTTCCAATGCAGAGGTGTGATCCAAGGGATCAAATTTTGCTCAAAATTCAAAGTGCTCGAAATCACTTCAAATTGAATGGGAGCATAGGTCTCATCATCACAAACCCAACACAACTTGTTTGGGTTCAAACGGACATCGGATGAGAGAGATATTGTGTTCTGTTCAAAACGACAAACGGGCAAAAAAAATTGTGATGATTGTACATTCCATATAGTCCATACGGATGCTGACGTGGCAGACTGTATGACACGTGGTAGATCCGTACGACACATGGAAGGGTCGTACGACACATGGTAGGTGTTGGTTGGTAGTATTGTGGACGAGTTGGCATATGACACGTGTCATCGATGGCGAATGAAATGTTGACGTAGCCCACTCAGTGGCCGCCATGTGTCACCCTGGCATTGGTTTAAAATTTATGTTGTTGGTTAGATTTGACCCCACTACCTCCAGGCAGGAGCAAGGCTTTGGGAATGGCCGCCCAACTAGTGTGCCACCCACATGGTTCTTAAAATATAACCTTTTAAAAATTATTTAAGTTTGAATAGATTTGAAATGGTCGCGGTCCGGGCCAGATCTTAGCCCTGGCCCCCGATCATATACATTGCAATGTAACCACCGGTGTGGCATGTTTGACCATAGCCCCTTTTCGTATGAGCCCTGGTCATATGTGTATGTGTATAGAACCATCAGTGCGCGCGTCCGACCCATTACCATATGGTTTTTAAATGTGGCCCTTTTTAAATATACACGTGGTCATATGGTGGCCCATGTGCCCTAGGCCTTGGCGGTTAGGGGCTAAGGTGCATAACCATCCTACAACTCGCATCGATTGTGCGGTTGCGCTCGGTGCTGGGTTTTTACACATATATGCACATGGGGGCTAGGTTGAGGAGGCAAGGGTGCATTTTGGTGATCCAGAGACAACAAGTTTGAAGGGGAACTTCCAGGAAGCCTATCTTCTTCAATTTTTGACCAAACGAGGTGCCGAAAAAGCCCAGATAGTTGTTTTTTAACATTCTGAAGCCATTGGAGCCATCTATTTGGAATTTTGAGCATTTTAAAGCACATATTTTATCACTTTTACCAAATAATACAAAAGATCCATTGGAAGCTGGACCAAGAGATGTAGCCCAAGAGAGGGGTGAACTCCTTTATCATTTGGTGTGTTATGTGTTTTCTATTCACTGTTATTTGCTATTGTTTATATGCATCTTGAATGTCTAATTTCTATAAAAAAATGTGTTTTCAAAATTGATCCATTTGCATTTGAACACATGAATTAAAACTTGCAAATATTTTCAAGAATACAAGTCTTCTTCATTTTTAGATCAATAGGGCCTGTCTATAAAGAAGAAAAGGTTATGCCTCCTGTAAGTTTAGTAGGAGGTCTGTTGTATGTGATGAAATGGTTAAGATCAGATGTTTCACATGCTAATGATGTTGTCAGATATGTGACAGATTCAGGTGTTGCAGTGAAATGGGTGCTTCAACGTTTGAGAAGCACAAATGTCACCTGTAATGGTTATACTGAGATAGTATGTGATAATTGTAATGTATATTTTACAGGTGTTTTGGATAGGAAGAGATCTATCACTAAATATGTCTCACAACACAGTTGTGGAAGACATGTTGGAGGTGGAGTGACCCTTCATGAAATCTAAAATCATGCAAGGCACACAAATGAGTTCATGAAAGCATTTTTATTAGAGAAGCTACAACAGTGCTTGGATTCTCTTGGGTTGCAGAAAAGGTGATGAACAAAAGGAAGGAGAAAGGTATCAGGTTAATTGTTGTCAAGGTGGAGATTGATGGGATTTGGTGACAAATAATTCGTCTAATGATAGATATGGATCCTATTATTTTGCATCAGTTACAACCAAATTTGGTTACAACCAAATAGACCAAGTTAGAATATGGATAGGGATTACATTTAATAATTAGTTTCTTATGTGAATGTATAAATTCATGTAAGCTTGTAGATGCATAATGACTCAGTGTGACAGATAGAGTGAGAACTTGAAAATTTGATGTAATCTCCATGATCTGAATAATAAGACAAATGATGCCTATGCTTGGTGGATGTATCCCAATGTTTGGGTGAACCACGTGAAATCCATGTGTTCCTTATGTGTGTGATTGTTAATTATCATACATGAATTGTGTTTTCCGCATTGACAATTCTAACAAGTGGTATCAGAGCTAGTTGGAGGAGAGAGGTGTCCAAGACTTCAAATTTTAGAGGAGCAACAACATCTGTTTGAGGTGCGTCGACTTCTGCATCACTGCAAGTCCCTCCTCTTGAAGGGTGCGATGTCTTAGTACTCGGAATTTCATTCATGCAAAATTGCTATAATCGCCGCAAACCAGCTGCATTGCAGGGTGCATAGACAACCTCATATAGCCGCAGTCCAGCTGTGTATTATAGTGTGAAAACTCCACACTCCAGATGTATTGTGAGATGCGGACGCTTTGCACTCTAGTGGTGATGTGATCTATGGAATCGTCGCACTCCAGTGGTGACGTGAGCTGCAGACTCTTAAATAAGAAATACACGACGACTCCCTAAAACATTCGTATATTTTTTGGAGTTGAAATTATTTTAAGGTATGTTCGTTTCACTTAAAGTATGGTATAATTAAACTTAAGGTATGAAGTTTGTTTTTAAACAAATGGGTGGAGTAATTAAAAGGTGGTTTTTTAAATTCAAGTGTATGTTTTTTAAACAGTAAATCTTTTTGTTTTATAAAAGTTTTTTATTAAACCTTTTTTTATATATTATTAAAAGGTTTTTTAAATAAACTTTTTACCAATCATTCCTCCACATTATTTTTAAAGCCTTGGTTATTATAAGCAGTGATTTGGGCATTAGGAGTTTTTTTTGCTAATGGCTAAGATGTAGAGTTCGAAGTTTGAAGTTGAAAAGTTCAACGTTAAAAACAACTTTGACCTCTGGAAGTTTAAGATGCAGGATTTACTGGTGCAACAAGGGTTGCAAAAAGCATTGGCAGACAAGTCAAATAAACTAGTAGCCATGACGGAATGGGAATGGGAAGATCTGGATGCAAAATCTCTTAGTACCATTCATTTATGTCTGGCGGATGAGGTTCTGTTTAATATCGTAGGAGGGGATTAAAAATCAGGCTTATTGAGCACCTTGAAAAGTCTATATATGATGAAGTCCTTGACAATCTACTTGAAGAGACAATTGTACAGTTTGTGGATGAAAGAAGGTACAAAATTTATTGACCATTTAAATACCTTCAATACCCTTATAGCTCAATTGACTAGTATGGAAGTTCAATTCGAATACGAGGATAAGGATATTAAACTATTGTGTTCATTGCCTAAGTCTTGGGATGATCTAACAAATTCAGGTATGATTGATCAAGTTTTATCCATTTCTAATAATTTACAATATCAAGAAGAATGGTGGTTAGATTCAGGTGCCTCCCACCACATGTGCTCATATAGAAATTGGTTCATTTCTTACCAATATGTTGATGAGGGTGTAGTTTGTATGGTAAATGGTATTCATTTTAAAACTATTGGGGTTGGCAGTATTAGAATCAGGATGTTTGATGGTATTGTTAGGGAATTAAGGGATGTTAGATATGTGCCTGAGCTTAAATCAATTTTGAATTCATTGGGAGTGTTGGATTCTTGTGGATATAAGTATATAGGCCAAGGTGGAGCACTCACAGTGTCGAAAGGTAGTTTAGTAGTGATGAAGGAAACAAAGGTTCTTTGCTGATAATATGCTCGATGCAAGCTGAAGCATGGATAAAATCAGTAAGAAAATGACTCAAGTGGACAGGACAATTCAGATGAGGGATCAAGGATTAGCAAAACAAATTATGGGCATGGAAGTACATAGATATGGTAATGGTAAGTTGTGGTTGGAGTTCAGTATGAACATTGTAAAACCAGTTTTTATCCCTGTTGCTTTCCATTATAAGTTTTCTTCAAGCATAGGGCTTGTCTATAAAGAAGAAAAGGTTATGTCTCATGTAATTTAAGTAGGAGTTCTGTTGTATGTGATGAAATGGTTAAGATCTGATGTTTCACATGCTAATTATGTTGTCAGAAACATGACAGATTCAGGTGCTGCAGTGAAATGGGTGCTTCAGTGTTTGAGAAGCACAAATGTCACCTATATTGGTTACACTGAGATACTCTATGATAATTGTAATTTATAGTTTAGAGGTGTTTTGGATAGGAGGATATATATCACTAAATATGTCTCACAACATAGTTGTGGAAGACATGTTGGAGGTGGAGTGTCCCCTCATGAAATCCAAACTCGTGCAAGGCACACAGGCGAGATCATGAAGCCAGTTTTATTAGAGAAGCTGCAGTGGTGCTTGGCTTCTCTTGGCTTGCATAAAAGGTGTTGAACAAAAGGAAGGGGAAAGGTATCAGGTTAACTATTGTCATGATGGAGATTGTTGAGATTTATTGACAATGAATTCCTCTAATTATAGATCTGGATCCTATTATTTTGTGTTGGTTACAACCAAATAGACTGAGTGTGAGAGACAGAGTGAGAACTTGCAAATATGATGTAATCTCCATGATATGAATAATAAGACAACCGATGCCTATGATTGGTGGACGTAGACCAACATTTGGGTGAACCACATGAAATCCATGTGTTTCGTATGTGTGTGATTGTTAATTATCATATGTGAATTATGTTTTTCACATTGATAATTCTAACAAGTGGTATCAGAGCTGGTTGGAGGAGAGAGGTGTCCAGGGCATGGTATTTCAGAGGAGAAACATAATCTGTGTGAGGTGTGTCAATTTCTACATCACCGTAGATCCCTCCTCTCAAAGGGTGCGACGTCTTAGTACTCGTACTTTGATTCATGAAAAATTTCTAAAATCGTTGCGTTCCAGCTACATTGCAGGGTGCATAAACAACCTCATATAGCCACAGTCCAGCTGTGTATTACAGTGTGATGAGTCCACACTCCATATGTATCGTGAGATGCATAATCACTGCACTCTAGTGGTGATGTGAGGTGCAGACTCGCCACACTCCAATGGTGACGTGAGCTGTGGACTCTTAAATAAACAATTTACGACGGCTCCCTAAAACATTCGTATCTTTTTTGGAGTTAAAAATATTTTAAGATATGGTCATTTCACTTAAAGTATGGTATAATTCAACTTAAGGTATGAAGTTTGTTTTTAAAACAAATGGGTGGAGGAATTAAAAAGTGGTTTTTTAAAGTCAAGTGGATGTTTTTAAAAAAGTAAATCTCTTTTTTTTATAAAAGATTTTTATTAAACCTTTTTTATATATTATTAAAAGGTTTTTTAATTAAAATTTTTACCAATGATTCCTCCACAATATTTTTAAAGCCTTGGTTATTATAAGTAGTGATTTGGGCATTAGGAGTTTTTTGTGCTAATGTCTAAGATGTAGAGCTCGAAGTTTGAAGTTGAAACGTTTAGCTATAAAAACAACTTTGAGATCTCGAAGCTTAAGACGCGGGATTTACTGGTGCAACAAGGGTTGAAAAAAGAATTGGTAGGCAAATCAAAGAAACCAACAACCATGATGGAATGGGAATGGGAGGATTTGGATGCAAAATATCTTGGTACCATTCATTTATGTCTATCGGATGAGATTTTGTTTAATATCGTAAGAGAGGATACAACATCAGGCTTATGGAGCCATTTGGAAAGTATATATATGATGAAGTCCTTGACACGAAGAATGTACTTGAAGAGACGGTTGTAAAGTTTGTGGATGAAAGGAGGTACAAAATTTGTTGACCATTTAAATACCTTCAATACCCTTATAGTTCAATTGACTAGTATGGAAGTTAAATTCGAATATGAGGATAAGGCTATTACACTATTGTGTTTGCTGCCTGAGTCTTGGGATAATATAGTCACCTCTATTAGCTTTATCTCAGTAGATATTTTAGATTATGACTCTGTTGTGGGAGCATTGTTGGTTGAGGAGATGAGGAGAAAATATAGTAAAGAAAACTCAACTTCAGAGGTGATGTTGGTCAGAGGTTGAACTAAAGAGAAGAATGAGAGAAGTTTTTCTCGATCTAAGTCAAGACATAGAAAGGGTAAAGAAAAATGTTGGTACTGTGGAAAAACAGGACATATCAAGAAAGATCACTGGAAGAGAAAGGCATTTGAGGTAAACTCTACGAACGAAGCAAATTTGGCTATAACAAATTCATGTATAATTGATCAAGTTTTATCTGTTTCTAATAATTTAAAATATCAAGAAGAATGGAAGTTAGATTCAGGTACCTCCCACCAAATGTTCTCACATAGAAATTGGTCCATTTATTACCAATCTGTTGATGAGGGTGTAGTGTTTATGGGAAATGGTATTCACTGTAAAACTGTTGGGGTTGGCAGTATTAGAATCATGATGTTTGATGGTATTGTTAGGTAATTAATGGATGTTAGATATGTACCTGATCTTAAATCAAATTTGATTTCATTGGGAGTGTTGGATTCTTGTGGATATAAGTATACAGGTCAAGCTAGAGCACTCACAATGTCGAAAGGTAGTTTAGTAGTGATGAAGGAAACAAAGGTTGATAACCTTTATAAGCTGGAAGGTAGTACTAAAGTAGCATTTGAAGTGACAGATGTATCTTGTTGTTTATGGCAGAGGCATCAAGGTCATAAGAGAAAGAAATAATTGCATGTACTAGTAAATGGTAAATCATTTCTAGACTTAAAATCTTTGTTTCTAAATTCCTGCTTGTTTTATGTCTCTACAAGTTATGATGGTGGTATAAAGGGATGTTCTGTGTGAGATCCTACTTCTCACAAGGTCATCATTGGCAGAGATATTGTATGTATGGAACAACCAAAAGGGTTGATTCATGATCGCAATGGTAAATTTGTTTGCATGCTAGATAATTCATTGTATGGCCTAGTGGTACCGAGGAAAATATACAAGATGTTTGAATCCTTGATAGTGAGTCAAAAATTTTCAAAGGGTAGGAATGAATATACAGTTTATAATACATTCACAGTCTTGATGTTCTTTGTTGATAATATACTTGATGCAAGCCGAAGCATGGATAAAATTAGTAATAAAATGACTCAGGTGGACATGACAATTCAGATGAGGGATCAAGGAGCAACAAAAAAAATTATGGGCATGGAAGTACATAGAGATGGTAATGGTAAGTTGTGGTTGGAGTTCAATATGAACATTGTAAAACTAGTTTTTATTCCTGTTGCTTTCCATTATAAGTTTTCTTCAAGCATAGGGCTTGTCTATAAAGAAAAAAAGGTTATGTCTCATGTAAGTTCAGTAGGATGTATGTTGTATGTGATGAAATGGTTAATATCAGATGTTTCACATGCCAATGATGTTGTCATATAAGTGACAGATTCAGGTGTTGTAGTGAAATGGGTGCTTCAATGTTTGAGAAGCAAAAATGTCACCTATAATGGTTACACTGAGATAGTTTGTGATAACTATAATGTATATTTTATAGGTGTTTTGGATAGGACGAGATCTATCACTAAATATGTCTCACAACACAGTTGTGAAAGACATGTTGGAGGTTGAGTGACCTCTCATTAAATCCAAAATCATGTAAGGCACACAGGCGATATCATGAAACGAGTTTTATTAGAGAAGATGTAGTGGTGCTTGGATTCTCTTAGCTTGAAGAAAAGGTGATGAGCAAAAGGAAGGAGCAAGGTATCATGTTAATTGTTGTCAAGGTGGAGATTGTTGGGATTTATTGACAACAAATTCCTCTAATGATAGATCTGGATCCTATTATTCTGTGTTGGTTAAAACCAAATAGACCAAGTTATAATATGGATACAGATTGCATTTAATAATCTGTTTCTTGTGTGAATGTATAAATTCATGTAAGCCCGTAGAGGCAGAATGACTGAGTGTGAGAGACAAAGTGAGAACTTGCAAATCTGATGTAATATCCATGATATGAGTAATAAGACAACCAATGACTATGCTTGGTGGATGTAGCCCAACGTTTGGGTGAACCACGTGAAATCCCTGTGTTCCTTATGTGTGTGATTGTTCATTATCATATGTGAATTGTGTTTTTTCGCATTGACAATTCTAACAAGTGGTATCAGAGATGGTTGGAGGAGAGAGGTGTCCAGGGTGTCAAATTTCAAAGGAGCAACAACATATGTGTGAGTTGCGTCGATTTCTGCATCTCCATGGGTCCCTCCTCTTGAATGGTGTGACCTCTTAGTACTCAAAGTTTCATTCATGAAAAATTGATAAAATTGTCACGGTCGAGTTGCATTGTTGGGTGTGTAGACAACCTCATATAGCCATATTCTAGCTGTGCATTACAGTACGATGACTCTGCACTCCAAGTGTATCATGAGTTGCGGACTTTCCGCACTCCAGTGGTGACATGAGCTACAGACTACCACACTTCAGTGGTGAAGTGAGTTGTGGAATGTTAAAAAAAAAAATATAGGACGACTCCCTAAAAAATTTGTATATTTTTTGGAGTTGAAAATATTTTAAGGTATGTTCGTTTCACTTAAAGTACGATATAATTCAACTTAAGGTATGAAGTTTGTTTTTAAAACAAACGGGTGGAGGAATTAAAAAGTGGCTCTTTAAATTCAAGTGGATGTTTTTTAAAAAGTAAATATTTTTGTTTTATAAAAGATTTTTATGAAACCTTTTTTATATATTATTAAAAAAAAAATTAATTAAACTTTTTACCAATCATTCCTCCACATTATTTTAAAGCCTTGGTTATTATAAGCATTGATTTGGGCATTAGAATTTTTTTGTGCTAATGGCTAAGATGTAGAGTTTGAAGTTTGAAGTTTAAAAGTTCAGCGGTAAAATAACTTTGAGCTCTGGAAGCTTAAGATACGGGATTTACTAGTGCAACAATGGATGAAAAAAACATTGGCAGGATAGTCAAAGAAACCAACAACCATGCTAGAATGGGAATGGGAATATTAGAAGAAAAATATCTTAGTATCATTCGTTTATGTCCGACAGATGAGGTTCTGTTTAATGTTGTAGGAGAGGATACAACATCAGGCTTATGGAGAAATTTGGAAAGTCTATATATGACGAAGTCCTTGACAAGAAAAATCTACTTGAAGAGATGGTTGTACAGTTTGCAGATGAAAGAAGGTAAAAAAATTGTTGACCATTTAAATACATTCAATACCCTTATAGTTCAATTGACTAGTATGGAAGTTAAATTCGAAGATGAGGATAAGGCTATTACACTATTGTGTTCATTTTCTAATTCTTGGGATAATCTATTCACCTCTATTAGCTTTAGTTGAGTAGATGTTTTAGATTAGGAATTTGTCATGGGAGATTTGTTGGCTGAGGAGATGAGAAGAAAATCTAGTAAATAAACCTCAACTTCAGAGGTGATGCTGGTCAGATGTCGAACTAAAGAGAAAAATGAGAGATGTTTTTCTTGATCTAAGTCAATACACAGAAAGGGTAAAGAAAAATGCTGGTACTATGGAAAAACAAGAGATCTCAAGAAATATTGTTGGAAGAAAAAGAAATCTGAGGAAAACCCTACGAAGGAAGAAAACATCGTTGTAACAAATTCAATTATGATTGATCAAGTTTCATCGATTTCTAATCATTTACAATATCAAGAAGAATGACAGTTAGATTTAGGTGCCTCCCACCACATGTACTCACATATAAATTGGTTCATTTCTTACCAAATTGTTGATGAGGGTATTGTGTTTATGGGAAATGGTATTCTCTCTAAAACTATTGGGGTTGGCAGTATAAGAATCAGGATGTTCGACGATATTTTTAGGGAATTAACAGGTGTTAGATATGTACCTGAGTGTAAATCAAATTTGATTTCATTGGGAGTGTTGGATTCTTGTGGATATAAGTATCCAGGTTAAGGTGGATCACTCATAGTGTCGAAAGGTAGTTTAGTAGTGATGAAGGCAACAAAGGTTGATAACCTTAATATGCTGGAAGGAAGTACTGAAGTAGCATATGAAGTGACAAATTTATCTTCTTGTTTATGGTAGAAACATGAAAGTCATAAGAGCAAGAAATAATTGCAGGTTCTGGTAAACGGTAAATCACTTCCAGACTTAAAATCTTTGTTTCTAAATTCCTTCTTTTTTTATATCTCTGCAAGTTATGATGGTGGTATAAAGGGATGTTGTGTGTGAGATCCTACTTCTCACAAGGTCATCATTGACAAAGATATTGTATGTATGGAACAACCAAAAGGGTTGATTCAAGATCACAAAGGTAATTGTTTTTCCATGCTAGATAATTCATTGTATGGCCTATTGGTACCTAGGAAAATACACAAGATGTTTGAATCCTTCATAGTGAGTCAGAATTTTTCAAAGGGTAGAAATGACTATACGTTTTATAGTACATTCCCAATCTTGATGTTCTTTGCTGATAATATGTTGGATGTAAGCCGAAGCATGGATACAATTAGTAAGAAAATTACTCAGGTGGACAGGACAATTTAGATGAGGGATCAAGGAGCAACAAAACACATTATGGGCATGGAAATACATTGAGATGGTAATGGTAAGCTGTGGTTGGAGTTCAGTATGAACATTGTAAAACCAATTTTTATCCATGTTGCTTTCGATTATAAGTTTTCTTCAAGCATAGGGCCTCTCTATAAAGAAGAAAAGGTTATGTCTCGTGTAATTTCAGTAGGAGGTATTTTGTATGTGATGAAATTGCTAAGATCAGATGTTTCACATGCCAATGATGTTGTCAGATACGTGATAGATTCATGTGTTGCAGTGAAATGGGTGCTTCAACGTTTGAGAAGCACAAATGTCACCTATAATGGTTACACTGAGATAATATGTGATAATTGTAATGTATATTTTACAGGTGTTTTGGATAGGAGGAGATCTATCACTAAATATGTCTCACAACACAGTTGTGGAGGAAATGTTGGAGGTGGAGTGATCCCTCATGAAATCCAAACTCGTGCAAGGCACATAGGGAAGATCATGAAACCAATTTTATTAGAGAAGTTTTAGTGGTGCTTGGCTTCTCTTGGCTTGTAGAAAAGGCGATGAACAAAAGGAAGAAGCAAGGTATCAGGTTAATTGTTGTCAAGGTGGAGATTGTTGGGATTTGGTGAAAATGAATTCCTCTAATGATAGATATGGATCCTATTATTCCGTCTTGGTTATAACCAAAGAGACCAAGTTAGAATATGGATAGGGATTGCATTTAATAATCAGTTTCTTGTGTGAATGTATAAATTCATGTAAGCCCGTAGAGGCAGAATGACTGAGTGTGAGAAACAGAGTGAGAACTTACAAATATGATGTAATTTCCATGATCTGAATAATAAGAAAACTGATGCCTATGATTGGTGGACATAGCCCAACATTTGGGTGAACCACATGAAATCCTTGTGTTACTTATGTGTGTGAATGTTAATTATCATATGTGAATTGTGTTTTCCGCATTGACAATTCTAAAACATGGTATCTAAGTTGGTTGGAGGAGAGAGGTGTAAAGGGCATCAAATTTTAGAGGAGAAACAACATCTGTGTGAGGTGCGTCGATTTCTACATCGCCGTAGGTCCCTCCTCTCGAAGGACGTGACATCTTAGTATCAAACTTCCATTCATGCAAAATTGCTAAAGTCTCTGTGGTCCAGCTACATTGCAGGGTGTGTAGACAACCTCATATAGCCGCAGTTCAGCTGTGTATTACAGTGTGGCGACTCCGCATTCCAAGTGTATCGCTGCACTCCAGTGGTGACGTGAGCTACAGACTCTTAAATAAAAAATACATGATGGCTCCCTAAAACATTCGTATATTTTTTGTAGTTGAAAATATGTTAAGGTATGGTCATTTCACTTAAAGTATGGTATAATTCAACTTAAGGTATGAAGTTTGTTTTTAAAACAAATGGGTGGAGGAATTAAAAAGTTGTTTTTAAATTTAAGTGGATGTTTTTTAAAAAGTAAATATTTTTGTTTTATAAAAGATTTTTATTAAACCTTCTTTTATATATTATGAAAAGGTTTTTTAATTAAACTTTTTACCAATCATTCCTCCACATTATTTTTAAGGCCTTGGTTATTATAAGAAATGATTTGGGCATTAGGATTTTTTTGTGCATCTAAAAGCTTAAGATGCGGGATTTACTGGTGCAACAAGGGTTGCAAAAAGCATTGGCAGGAAATTCAAAGAAACTAGCATCCATGATGGAATGGGAATGGGAATATCTGGATGCAAAATCTCTTAGTACCATTCGTTTATGTCTGGCGGATGAGGTTTTGTTTAATATCGTAGGAGAGGATACACCTTCAGGCTTATGGAGAAAGTTGGAAAGTCTATATATGACAAATTCCTTGACAAGAATAATCAACTTGAAGAGACGGTTGTACAGTTTGCGGATGAAAGAAGGTACAAATGTTGTTGACCATTTAAATACCTTCAATACCCTTATATTTCAATTGACTAGTATGGAATTTAAATTTGAAGATGAGGATAAGGCTATTACACTATTGTGTTCATTGCCTAAGTCTTGGGATAATCTAGTCACCTCTATTAGCTTTAGCTCAACAAATGTTTTAGATTATGATTCTGTTGTGGGAGCTTTGTTGGCTGAGGAGATGAGGATAAAATCTAGTAAATAAGCTTCAACTTCAGAGGTGATTCTGGTTAGAGGTCGAACTAAAGAGAAGAATGAGAGAATTGTTTCTCGATCTAAGTCAAGACACAAAAAGGGTAAAGCAAAATGTTGGTACTTTGACAAAACATGACATCTCAAGAAATATTGCTAGAAGAGAAAGGAATCTGAGGAAAACTCTAGGAGGGAAGCAAATATGGCTGTAACAAATTCATGTATGATTGATCAAGTTTTATTCGTTTCTAATAATTTACAATATCAAGAAGAATGACAATTAAATTCAGGTGCCTCCCACCAAATTTGCTCACATAGAAATTGGTTCATTTCTTACCAATCTTTTGATGAGAGTGTAGTGTTTATGGGAAATGGTGCTCGCTATAAAACTCTTCGGGTTGGCAGTATTAGAATCAGGATGTTCAATGGTATTGTTAGGGAATTAACGGATGTTAAATATGTACCTGATCTTAAATAAAATTTGATTTCATTGGGAGTGTTGGTTTCTTGTGGATATAAGTATACAGGTCAAGGTGGAGCACTCACAGTGTCGAAAGGTAGTTTAGTAGTGATTAAGGCAACAAAGGTTGATAACCTTTATACGATGGAAGGTAGTACTGAAGTAGCATTTAAAGTGACAGATGTATCTTCTTGTTTATGGAAAAAGAATCAAGGTTATAAGAGAAAGAAAGAATTACATGTACTGGTAAATGGTAAATCATTTCCAGACTTAAAATCTTTGTTTCTAAATTCCTTCTTTTTTTATATATCTGCAAGTTATGATGGTGGTATAAAGGGATGTTGTGTGTGGGATCCTACTTCTCACAAGGTCATCATTGACAGAGATATTGTATGTGTTATCTCTCTAGGAGTCCTTCTCAGGTTGTATGTTGAAGAANTCTTTTTTTATATATCTGCAAGTTATGATGGTGGTATAAAGGGATGTTGTGTGTGGGATCCTACTTCTCACAAGGTCATCATTGACAGAGATATTGTATGTGTTATCTCTCTAGGAGTCCTTCTCAGGTTGTATGTTGAAGAAGCCTAGTAACTTAAAGTGTAATTGATTTTGTGTTTATGTGTGGATCAAATGGGATAACTGACCAACTTGATTAATATCAAGACAATCAAATGTATATAGCCAAATGAGAAAATTCTCTCAATAATTACTAATCAGATGAATAACCAAACTTGGTGAGTGAAGAAGACTATATTTATCAACCATAACATATATATACGATGGGTTGAATAAAGATAGAAGTGATTACTAATCAATCAATGTTTATGAATTGACAGGATAAGATGACAGTCATCAACAATTAGACAAACTTGGACAGAGAAAGTAATCAATCATAGTACAGAAAATAGACAGAAAATGGTAATCTGATAGTAACAGAGAAAGAAACTTGTGTATCTATATTATATACAAGAAAGGTATATTACAAAGCAACATGGTCCAGTATCCAGAATCGAACCTTGATTTCTTCTAAAATTCTTGGCTTTATAGCCTTTTACAAAGATTTCCAGCTCCTAAGAAACTGGATCAAATTTACCCAAAATAAAAAGTCAAAACTAGATTCACAAAAATAGGAAAAGATCCTATTTAAGGGGTCAAACCCTATCCTCATAATACTCATGGTCTTCGACTGCTGCAACAATATTTAACACTCTCAACATCCTTCAAAGTGATGACAAGGCATTTGAAATCTCCCTTTGACAACTGTGCAGTATCTTAACTAAAAATAGAAAAGCTCTATTATCTTCTTGCCTCAACATTTGTCTCAAAAATTGGAACAGATCGCTAAAAAAAATCCCCTTAATTATATTCTTGACTTAGAAACTATCCTCGTGCTCTTTGAAAAAACCAAACTGAGATCTGTGAAAAAGAATGCCACTCTGCTCTTCTCTGTGCTTTCAGTGGCTTGGGGACTGAAATTGATAATGCATTAGCCACCGAAAGCCCTGTTTTTGGTTTCTAAGGGAACATTTTAAACCCCTGTAAGCCACCAAAAAGGCAACTTTCTCTCTCGATAGTAGATAGAGTTCTAATAGAACTTATCTTTCTCTTTGTTAGGAAAATCCCTTGATTGTAGCACTATTAGTACAAATATGTTGACATCTGCTGTAAACAAAGGTAGAGTGTTATTTGGATAAGATTTTATTTGCTTGATATTTAACGCCTGGCTTGAGTTCTACTTCAGATTTTATGATCACCTCTTCATACTAATTTCAGTAACAACTACATTTGCAAAATGAGCACATCTAGTATCTCTTCAAGATTGTGAAGGGTAGCTATAGCTTCTTCCTATGCATCTTCTCCAATAAAGAAGATCAACTAAATGATTATAAACATGCCATGTATGTAGAGATGAACCATATAATCAACCATTGGAAAACCAAATCTAGAGGGCCCAAATCTCCAACTGATGCATTAGTTTAACCAAGTCAACCTAAGGTGCAAAAGGAAGCACATATGGTTCATTATCTGGATTGACTATCAATCTTCAGACTGATTCTGTAGCAACACAGTGCCAAGCTTTAACTGGTGATTCAACATTCCCACAATTGCCTCAACTTCCTTCTTCTCATTGTCAAATAAGTACAAAAATATCAACAAAGTTTCACCTGCTAAATATTTTGCCCAATTCAAATGTTGAGTTATGGAAACATGTTATGGATTTGACTTGAAAATTCACAAATTCAGAAAGGATGGTAGGTTGAAAAATGTCTCGATTGCATTTGTAACAAGTTCCTCATCTTCTTATAAATTTGATGTCAATTTCTTCTGAATTTCAGGATAAGAACTCACTGTCAAGTAACTTTCACAAGACAGGCATGCCTCTGGATCCAAATGGATCATATGACGAATCATATTATGGTTTCCATCATCTGAAATTTTCTCCAGGTATGGCATTGGGTCATACTATTGTTACACATTATTTTAGCCATCCCTATGATCGTTAATGATGTAAACCTATTTGTTTCCTTCAGAGGGGTCAGTGGCCCGAGTTCCTGAAGAGAGAAGGGAGAAGAACTTTTCCTGAGAAAAGAAGTTGCATTTTCCTTTGTAAAAGCCCTGTAAAAAAGGAAGTTCGCAGGTTGCTATATAGGTAGGGTGCGAGAATGCCTGATTCTCGCAGGTTGCACCATAGCTAGGGTGAGATATGTTCACAGGTTGCTCTATAGGTAGGGTGTGAGAATGCCTACACATGGGAAAAACATCTTGAATCTTCTAGAAGGAGAAACTTCTATGGTGAGGTGGAATCTGAATGATTTGGATCTTACTTGCTTTCATGATTTAGTGGGATCATCCTAACCTCCTCACCTTATCCTCTTCAACTTATAAAAGGAGAGGAGTTCTC
>SNQJ01S0073787.1:11397-35681 GCA_010110895.2 Picea sitchensis | reverse complement strand
TGTTAATTGTGCTGGGAGTGTTTATGATGTCAAGATCGCCCAAACAACTCGTAAGCCCAAGTACCCTTGCAGGCTTTGTAATGGTAGCCATCTTCTTAAGGAATTACCTGGTCTGTCCAAGGTTATAGAAGCATGGTCTACACATCCTCGCCAACCCACATCGTTAGCCTCTAAACAACATGCTGACAAGCCCCCATCAACCAGTCATGATATGGTTGGGAAGAAGAAAAGTAGAGTCAAGTTCCCGTGTATGTTATGCAAAGGGAGGCATATCACTCACCTTTTTCCTCATATGGAATAAGCCTCGAAATTACTGGAAGACATGACTATTTCACAACCTCAACTTCCAGTTGCTTATCGTAATATTTCTCTCAACCCTCCAATATTTGATGGAATGATCATTCTGGTCCCTTCACCAGTGAATCTGGTTGATCATGTCATCAATCTGGTCACGTCCTTAGTTGAACTAGTTGACAAAGTGGATGATCTGATACCATCCTTGGTTAATCCCACTCTCCCCTCAGAGAGTGAAGCCCAAGCGGTCAATCCATTTCCACCAGTCGACCCCATTCTCCCCCTGGAGAATGAAACTAAAGTGGTCGATCTGATCTCTCCATCAGTCGGTCCTACTCTCCCGCTAGAGAGTAAACCCAATACTGCCTACGTTTTTCTCATTGATACAGAATCTCCCATGTCAAGGGGTATTCCTCCTTCTCCTGTAGGACCCCCTCCAAGTAATGAGGCCATCCATTTTGATTGGGGTGTGCTAACTGGACCTCGTCTTCCCTCTTACATTCCTTTCCAGATTACAGTACAGGTTTGTGGTTGAGATGTTCCTCAGACACTGATAGATGAAGGTCCATCTGTTAGTATTTTGTCCTCTATTGCTTGGAAATCTTTGGGTTATCCTCCACTTGTACTGGTTACGCAGAATCTGTTAGCTTTTAACAGAAGAACTAGTCAACCTTTAGGGACCCTTCCTCAATTTCCTATAATTCTGGAAGGGAAAACTGTCTTTATTGACATCATGGTAGTCCAAGACCCCTTGGATTTTTCTTTACTCCTTGGGCGAGATTATGTCTATGCCATGAAATCTATTGTGTCTACTCTTTTTCGTGTGATATCTTTCCCTCACGATAGATGGGTTGTGACTGTTGATCAACTTTCATTCATTGAACCCACCTAGATTGCCTCCCTGAATGGTTCTTATATGTAGATGGTATCACCCCCACCACAGGTCAATTATGTGGCGTTGTTGCCCATGGATTCAACTTCTGATGACTTAGATCCAGTAGTTGACATGGTGATCTCTTCGATAGGGTTGTTAGAGCCTGATCTCTTTAATTCTATCACGACCCTCGACATGGTGTCCTTCCAGAGTGTGTTTCTTCCTTCTAGTGAAGACCTCTAGGAAGCCATGACCGAGTTTTGTCCCTTGACATGGTGTCCTTCCAGAGCATTGTCCTCTTGGAATCCATGATCAAGAAGAGACTTCAAGGATAGTTTTTGTGTCTCTGTAACAACCTCTTAAAAAATGAAACAGAGGTTTCGAGGATAGTTTTTGCATCTCTTTAACAACCTCATTAAAAAATAAAATAGAGGTTTCGAGGATAGTTTTTTCATCTCTGTAACAACCTCATTAAAAAATGAAACAGAGGTTTCGAGGATAGTTTTTGCATCTCTGTAACAACCTCGTTAAAAAATGAAATAGAGGTTTTGAGGATAGTTTTTGCGTCTCTGAGGCAACCTCGTTGAAAAATGAAACAAATATCTTTGAGTATAGTTTTCTAATTTCAAGATCGTTAAAAAATGAAACTACTTATGAGGATAATCTTTTCATCTCTGAGACAACCTCGTTAAAAAAATAAACAGAGGTTACGAGCCTATTTCTTGTTTCTATGTCAAGCTCGTTAAAAAATGAAATAGTTTTCCCCCTCTCTATTTGAGTCAAGTCCTTTGTCTAGTATTTGAAGCTTCATTTCATTCTCCTTTGAAGTTGGATGAAACGAAGCTTGGGGGTCAATACTCTCAGCCTCTGGACTTCATGCTGAAGTTTGAGCCACTAGCTTCTTAAGCTGGGGGCTAAGTACCAGCCATCCATATGTTATGCGTTGGGAAGTCACAAGCATAGTTTTATATGGTTCAAGCTTGTGTAAAAATGAAACCACTTACCTCAAACATAGGTTCCTCTGGTTCAATCTTGTGTAAAAATGAAACCAGGTTCAAGCATAGTTTTGTTTAGATTTTAATCTTGTGTAAAACTTAAAATCTATCCCAAGCATAGTTTGGTTTTGTTTTAAAGCTTCCGTAAAAATGAAAACAATCCCAAGCTTAGTCTTTGTTCTTTCTCATGCTCGTAAATACATGAGAATAAGTTACAGAGCTTAGTCTTTGTTCTGTATCGTGCTTGTAAATAAGTGAGAATGTAACCGAGTATACTTTTATCACTTTTTCAGACTCGTAAAGGTTATACGAAAAAGGAATCCCCTGGAGTTCCCTTTAAGCTCTTTTTAGACTCTCTAAACATGAAAATATTGCTGAGAAACCTTTTTCATTTCATGCTCGTTAAAATATTTGAAGAATACATCTATTGAGCAATATTTTATCTCTTTTTTGGTCTCATCAAACTACTTTACGAAAAAGGAACTGAGAGAGTTCTCTTTTAAGTGTTTTTTCAGACTCTCAAAACATGAAAAACCCCTGAGTTTTCTTTCTTTGGACTCATAAAAAAAACATCGAAAGGCCCATATGGGACCAAACCACTCCTTCTTAGGGTTCGTTAGACATGCTCTGAGGGACTCATATGAAGGATGAGCTTACATTTCAAGCATATGTTATCCTCCTCAAGCTTGTGTAAAAATAAAGAGGTACTCGCCAGAAATGGTGGGGGAAAAATTGGGAAAGAAATGTATCTAAACCTGTATTCTGTGGAAGAGTCACTTTTGAACATGACACCCTTTCACTCACCTTGTCTCTAGGTTGGAAAATCCACTTGTCTCCTGATCATACTCCTTTATAAGATTACAAATTGGTCTGTCATCCCTATTGTTGATTCAGTGTTTCCAAGACAGTTGTCGTGTCGTCAATATGTTCAAAGAGAAGTTCAACCCAGAAAGACTTCTATTGCATCGACCATTTCTATAGTCTTTAAGCCTTCTATTGCGTTGGCCATCCCTGATTCAGTCCTAAATCACTTGTTGCTCTGATCTACATCAAATCTTGTTACTTGTTTCGTGTCATTGATGTGGGATACATTAAGGCCCTCCTGTGATGAGTCTTTTCCTATCGACTTCAACTCATTATCTAGGAATTAGATTTAGAAACTAATTGGTACCTTGGAACTTGCATGCCTCAATGGCAGGTTTCCTCGCTTTCGAAAGTGGGTTTTCATTATTGACCCCTGATCGGGAGATTCCACCGAGTGTTCAACTTCAGCTCATTTATTCAGATTCGTTGGATTGTACTAGTGTACCTTGGGAGTCATTGACATTAATGGTGATTTCCCTCGCACTTGTTAATGGTATACACTAATGACTGCTAATCAAGTGGTTTGTATCATGTTTGACTTCAGAACATGTATTCACATGGTTAGATTCGTACTATAGAGTGGCGAAGATGAAGACCCTGGATATTTTCTGACTGATTCAGGTTGCGTTGGAGTATATTCAATTTGTACTGTTGCATAGATCCACATTGTATGTCTCATGGCTATGTTCAAATTTGAGTATTTAACACATAGATCCACAATGTATTTTTGGTGGCTATGTTCATATTTGAGTCATATCGGCATGGATCCACAGTGTATGTTTGATGGCCATGACCTGTCTTACTTGACATGGATCTTTGCATGTTGGAATTTATGCTTTGATTCATTTGTATTCTGAGTATGGGAATGCCTACCTCAGTGATTATATATTATTGTACTATATTTCCTTGTTTGTTGGCAGGTTTCCGACTGACTGTTCCTTGTTCCCTACACACACTCGACAAAGTATTTCAGCTATCACTCTGTTCTAACTTCATACTTTGGGGGGCTCTCTGTTAGACATTATTTTAGTCATCCCTATGACTGTTAATGATTTAAACCTATTTGTTGCCTTCAGAGGGGTCAGTGGCCTAAGTTCCTGAATAGAGAACGGAGAAGAACTTTTCCTGAGAAAAGAAGTTGCATTTTCCTTTGTAAAATCCCTATAAAAAAGGAAGTTCGTAGGTTGCTATATAGGCAGGGTGTGAGAATGCCTGATTCTCACAGGTTTCACCATATCTAGGGTGCGATATGTTCATAGGTTTCTCTATAGGTAGGGTGCGAGAATGCCTACACATGGGAAAAACAAGTGTTTTCTCGAATCTTCTAGAAGGAGAAACTTCTATGGGGAGGTGGCATCTGAATGATTTGGATCTTACTCGCTTTCATGATTTAGTGGGATCATCCTAACCTCCTCACCTTATCCTCTTCAACTTATAAAAGGAGTGGATTTCTCATGGAGAAAGTTAGCTTTGGTTAGCTTTGGAGCTTTTGGGATTAGCTTGGATTGGATTGAGCTTTGGAGATTTTTATCTTGGCTAGATGAGCCACTTTGTCAAGATAGATTGTGAATATTATCAGATATGTGCTCTCATAATTCTTGGAGTGAAAGTGTGTGGGGAACGAAAGACAGCTAGAAGGGACCTTACAACATCAAGGCAATGGTTGTAATCTCTCTTTCACGTTCAATATGATACAGTAATATGATTCTTTCCTATAAATCCTGTTGTGTTTTATTGTATGATTCCTTGATCACATACATAACTTTATATTGAGTTTATGCTCTTATTATCACTTTGGCTGGTTGTGTTCTTTTGCAGGTTCATCATTGTAAGAGCATTGGAATGAAGCTAGGATGGTGATGGTGAGAGGAAGCGACATTTAAACGGTATTTCACTCATCCCTCTTTAGTTAGTAAATTCAATATCTAAAACTTAAGGAAAGCGTCATGTTCTGGTGTGTTTTGTTCTAGATCTAGGTGGATCTAGGGTGATCAGTTAGTGTCCGCACCTATCGATTTGTCCGATAACAACTGTTCTCTATGGTAAGTAAGAAACTGGGATAATTCAAACAGTGACTACCCTTCAATAAAAATCTTTGCAATCTTCGAAGGTATTTTGCCAAGCCAATGTGAGCACATCAAATAATTCTACGAACATTTGTCTTTGAGACAACGATTGCTTGGATTCTATTAATCCCTTTATGTATGCATTGAACAACTAAGTCCTTGGAATTGAGTTTTCAGGAGATAGATCTTAGATACAAAGCTTTCCATCCTACAAATCAGGCACTTGGCATTTTGTTATGCATTTTATTATATTTGCCAAATGTTTGTAGAAAACTCCTCTGTCAAATTGTACAGGATCCTCATGATGCAACTCTTTCATTTACATGTCATGTCCCTTCTTCCATATGGCCCAATGCCTTCAACCTATCAAACACTCCAAAACGTATCTATACTTACCACACACACCTACGCACACATTCTTTGCTTGCAAATTGAGGATTTGGCAGTTGTGTTTAATGGATGTAATCGGTGCTTGAAAGCACTTTCTATGGCGTCTTGAACCCTATCATTTGAGAATAATAGTTGTAATGCAATCTCCTCCATGATAACCTCACTGATATTCAAATCAAGAATTTGTTCATATTCCAACTCTGTGTTTGCTTCATAGCATTCATCTACAAAACTTGACAAATCTCGGCCTTATTTCTCCCTGAAATCCTTACTGGCTTTGAGCTAGCATTGGGATCTTTAACACCTGCTCAATCATTAAGATAATGATCTGTTAACAAGATCTCTACCTATCTATTGATGAGGTCTCTTTTTGGTCATAACGTGCGCCAAATGGATAGACTAGGATTTGACTCATGTTGCGTGGTTGTAACTTGGTATATTACATGGCGGGAATAAGAATTGGGCATACAATTTTAACTCGTGGCTTGGCCATGATAATTGGGCCTGTGGGCTTTCGCAGGTGTGGGTAATTTGATATATAGTGTGACTTTGACTCAACCATCAATGATATTTATCTATGGAAATATTTACATATATTTATCAACAAAGAATAGATAGGATGAAAACATAAACTTAGGATACTATATGGTGCAGTCTAATGTTTGGCCATTTAAAAACACACACCACTTTTTCTTAGGAAATTTTAGAATTAAAATATACATTTCATTTCAAAGTATAAAGAAGGCATAAGAAACTAGGGTTTAGGAAGAAGTGACAGTTTTGAAATGCAAGTGAAAGCGATCACATAGAGCTTTGATGAAGACATGGAAGTTAAGATACTAGCCATAAAACTTTTGAAATGAGCGTATTAAATAAAAATTGAGAATACACTCCAAAAATACCAGTGCATTTTTTATCGCTAACAATATGTATGGAACAACCAAAATGGTTGATTCAAGATCACAACGGTAAATTTGTTTTCATGCTAGATAATTCATTGTATGGCCTATTGGCACCCAAGAAAATATACAATATGTTTGAATCCTTCATAGTGAGTCATAATTTTTCAAAGGGTATGAATGACTATACGGTTTATAGTACATTCACATTCTTGATGTTATTTGCTGATAATATGCTCGATACAAGCCGAAGCATGGATAAAATCAATAAGAAAATGACTCAGGTGGGCAGGACAATTCAGATGAGGGATCAAGGAGTAACAAAACAAATTATGGACATGGAAGTACATAGAGATGGTAATGGTAAGTTGTGGTTGGAGTTCAGTATGAACATTGTAAAACCAGTTTTTATCCCTATTGCATTCCATTATAAGTTTTGTTCAAGCATATAACATGTCTATAAAGAAGAAAAGGTTATGTCTCATGTAAGTTCAGTAGGAGGTCTGTTGTATGTGATGAAATGGTTAAGATCAGATGTTTCACATGCTAATGATGTTGTCAGATACGTGACAGATTCAGGTGTTGCAGTGAAATGGGTGCTTTAGTGTTTGAGAAGCACAAATGTCACCTATAATGGTTACACTGAGATAGTCTTTGATAACTGTAATGCATATTTTACAGGTGTTTTGGATAGGAGGATATCTATAACTAAATATGTCTCACAACACAGTTGTGGAAGACATGTTGGAGGTGGAGTGACCCCTCATGAAATCCAAACTCGTGCAAGGCACAGAGGTGAGATCATGAAACCCATTTTATTAGAGAAGCTGTAGTGGTGCTTGGCTTCTCTTGGCTTGCATAAAAGGTGATGAACAAAAGGAAGGAGAAATGTATCAAGTTGATTGTTTTCAAGTTGGATATTGTAGGAATTTGGTGACAAGGAATTCCTCTTATGATAGATCTGGATCCTATTATTCTGCATTGGTTACAACCAAATAGACCAAATTAGAATATGGTTAGGGACTGCACTTAATAATCAGTTTCTTGTGTGAATGTATAAATTCATGTAATCCCATAGAGGAAGAATGATCGAGTGTGAGAGACAGAGTGAGAACTTGCAAATATGATGTAATCTCCATTATCTAAATAATAAGACAATCGATGCCTATGATTGGCGGACGTAACCCAACATTTGGGTGAACCATGTGAAATCCCTCTGTTCCTTATGTGTGTGATTGTTAATTATCATATGTGAATTGTGTTTTCCGCATTGACAATTCTAACAAGTGTTATCAGAGCTTGTTGGATGAGAGAGGTGTCTAGGGCATCAAATTTTAGAGGAGCAGCATCATCTGTGTGAGGTGTGTTGATTTCTACATCGTCGCAGGTCCCTCCTCTCAAAGGGTGCGATGTCTTAGTACTCGGCCTTTCGTTCGTGCAAAATTGATAAAATCTCCGCAGTCCAGTTACATTAAAGGGTGCATAGAAAAACTCATATACCCACAGTCCAACTATGTATTACAGTGCGACGAATCCGCACTCCAAGTGTATCGTGAGCTGCGGACTCGCCACACTCTAGTGGTGATGTGAGTTGCGAAATCTTAAATAAAAAATACACGACGACTCCCTAAAACATTCATATATTTTTTGGAGTTGAAAATATTTTTAGGTATGGTTGTTTCACTTAAGGTATGGTATAATTCAACTTAAGGTATGATTTTTTTTTTAAAACAAATGGGTGGAGGAATTAAAAATTGGTTTTTTAAATTCAAGTGGATGTTTTTAAAAAAGTAAATCTTTTTGTTTTATAAAAGATTTTTATTAAAAAAAAATTATATATTATTAAAAGGTTTTATAATTAAAATTTTTACCAATCATACCTCCACATTATTTTTAAAGCCTTGGTTATTATAAGAAGTGATTTGGGCATTAAGAGTTTTTTGTGCTAATGGCTAAGATTCATAATTCGAAGTTTGAAGTTGAAAATATCAGTGGTAAAAACAACTTTGAGCTCTAGAATCTTAAGATGTGGGATTTACTGGTGCAACAAGGGTTGCAAAAAGGATTGTCTCTCAAGTCAAAGAAACCAACAACCATGACATAATGGGAATGGGAAGATCTGGATGAAAAATCTATTAGTACGATTCATTTATGTCTGGCGGATGAGGTTTTGTTTAATATCGTAGGAGAGGATACAACATCATGCTTATGGAGCAAGTTGGAAAGTCTATATATGACGCATTCCTTGACAAGAAGAATTTACTTGAAGAGACGGTTGTATAGTTTGCATATGAAAGAAGGTACAAAAGTTGCTGACCATTTAAATACCTTCAATACCCTTATAGTTCAATTGACTAGTATGGAAGTTAAAATAGAAGATGAGGATAAGGCTATTACACTATTGTGTTCATTTCTTGAGTCTTGGGATAATCTAGCCACCTCTATTAGCTTTAGCTCAATAGATGTTTTATTTTATGACTTTGTTGTGGGAGCTTTGTTGGCTGAGGAGATGAGGAGAAAATCTAGTAAAGAAACCTCAACTTCAGAGGCGATGTTGGTCAAAGGTTGAACTAAAGAGAAGAATGAGAGAAGTTTTTCTCGATCTAAGTCAAGACACAAAAAGGGTAAAGAAAAATGTTGGCACTATGGAAAAATAGGACATATCAAGAAAGATTGTTGGAAGAGAAAGGAATCTGAGGAAAACTCTACGAAGGAAGCAAATTTGGTTGTAACAAATTTAGGTATGATTGATCAAGTTTCATCCGTTTCTAATAATTTACAATATCAAGAAGAATGGTAGTTTGATTCAAGTGCCTCTCACCACATGTGCTCAAATATAAATTGGTTCATTTCTTACCAATTTGTAGATGAGGGTTGATGCAGGAGCATCACCAACATCAAGCGAGCCAGCACGGAAGCGAAGGACAGTTGGACAAGTGCCAGCACACATTTTGAAATTACCTTGAAGTTGTTGCGCAATCTTAAATGAGCCATTAAGATGAGGTGCACTTGTGTATTGTAAACGTACCTTGAGCCATTAGCTCTCGTCCTTAGTAGGTAGGAGGCATTTAAAGTAGTTAATGTAGGTAGATAGAATTAAATTCTAGATTAGACTGTTTGAAAGCGCAAGAGGGAAACGGGATATAGACACTCTCATTGTGCATTGTAAGTATGTTAGAAGCATTGGAGCATAGGAGAAAGAAGAGAGATGTGTAGGAACACCCATGTACAAATATTTGTATTAATAGAAGAGTTTGATTCAAATTCATGGTTTTGTGTTTGTTCTCTGTGTGTTGATGTTGAATGATATGCTCATGAATGTTTGTGTCTTGTTGTACATTTTATTTATATGATGTGTACGTGATTTCATGTTTGACTTTGAAGTTTGAAAGGATAATGGAATGAGTTTCAATTGTTTCTCTATCTAAGTCAAAGGTTTCGGCAAGGAGTGCAGTTGAAGTGTCCACAAGGAGTGCGTTGACAAGAATTCAGGGTTGCATCTCTGAAGCTCAAATAGGTTTTATTTTGTTCTCATTCTCTCAAAAGTGCAGTTGAGCACAGGAACCGTGCAAGGAGTGCACAGGCTGAGTGAAGCCTCAGGGTTGCGAACCTGAGAAAAGTATTGAAAGGCTACTGTTGCAGGTGTGCACAGGGTCGGAAGGATTCAACACTTAGAAAGTGTTTGAAGGTTTCCGCAAGGAGTGCAAGCAAGAGGTTTTCTGAGAAGGCGCAGAATTGTGAGAAGATCAGGAAGGATAAGGCCTTCAAAACCGTTGCAGGACAACGCAGGGAAGTTGTGGCTGGAAGTGTTAAGAAGGCGTCGTAAGTTTGTCAGAGGTGGACGAGTTCAGTGGAAGAACACTTAGTCATTTCACAGATTCCTCAAAGGAGGAACGGACGGTCGGAATTCTCTGAGGAGAATTCACAACATCCCGTGAGCCGTTAGATCTCACAGAGGTGCAGGGGAGATACGTTGAGTATTTCCAAAGGGTTCAAATCTCAGTAGGGATAGAACCATTGATATGAGTCATAAGAGTCGTCGGATCTACCCGTGGATTTCCATATCGGGTTTTCACGGGTGGTAGTTCCGTGAACGGTGCAACAGAAATCGCGAAATAACGAAACAAAATATCTTGACAACCAACAGGACAGTGTGGGGCCATAGGAGTTGGTGAAATGGACAGGTGGAATACCATTTCAGGGTTTCACAGCGAGAAATCCTGGAACATTGACATCAGGATTCACGATCCCGCGAAGTCCGAAATACTGACAGAGGTGACGGGACGTTGAAGGGTCAAACTCACGCGTGCATCGGAGTTTCGACATATCTGGAGTCGGGAGTCAGGAATACGAGTTACTCGATATCGCGAGTGCCGAATTTGTGATAGAGGAAATCCCGATAGGAAAGGGTTAGCATTGAATGGTTCTCGGGTTTCAGGGATTCGAGAGACTTACGCTCGACCATTGGAGTCGCGAAGTCGCGAGTTCCGATCTCCCAAGTGTAAAGAGGAGATCCCACGAAGATTGTTGTGGGTGCAAAATTCCCGATAGGGACTTAAAAGAGCCTTAGATTTCTTTGGGCCATGTAAGAGGAAAGATCCTATGAGTCGACGTGGACCTTTTTACCTGCGGGTGTGTTGGGAGGGCGTTGGCATCAGTCTGGTATCAGAGCTCATAAAGGTTCTTTTCTTTCTGTAGTAGAGAAGGAAGAAGAGAATTCACCATGCTGCCAAGGAGAAGGGACATGCAGACACCCGATCCAGAGGATAAAGAAATGCCGAGGAGAAGAGGCAGGCAGATGACAGATCCAGTGATGGAGAGAGAAATGCGTGATCTACGAGCTCGACTTGAAGACATGGAGACAACGCAAAGACGCACAACCAGTGAAAGGGATCTTAGTGATTCTGAAAGCGAAGCTGAGGCTGAACGAGAAGAAGAAGTTTCAGCTGAAGATGCATCAAACGAACATTTGATCAGAGCTATTGCCAGGATGGGTGCAAGAGAAAAGATGGACATTCCAGTTTATGAGGGAAACTTGGATGAAGAGGAGCTTCTAGACTGGATTAGGGCTCTAGACACATAATTTTACTACGAATATGTCGAGGAAGACAAGAATTTCAAGAATGTTGTCACGAGATTGAAAGGACATGTAGCATTGTGGTAGGATGAACTACAAGCTGATAGACACTGCAAGGGAAAGCAGAAGATCAAAAGTTGGGATCGAATGATCGCAAATATGAAGGCGAAATTCATCCCCAGAGATTACCAAATTACTCTATTCAGGAGGATGTAGAACCTGAGACAGAAGCTGATGACAGTGAAAGAATACACTGAGGAATTCTATAAACTGAACATCAGGGTAGGTCATCGGGAGAGCGATGCTGAAAAAGTTGCCAGATATATGAATGGCCTAAGATATGATATCCAGGATGAGATGAGCATGGTAACCATGTGAATGATGGAAGATGCTTATCAAATGGCTCTGAAAGATGAGGAGAAACTGAGTCGAAAACAGAGTCATAGGGGTCGGGGCAGAAGTCAACCCAGAGGCAAATCGGTTGCCCAGGACAAATATCAGAAGCCCAAGGAGGACTGGAAGAAACCTCAGACACGAACTGAGAGATGTGGGACCTCACCGAGCGGACCATATGCTGAACAAAGAAGGTAGCATACTAAGCACAGAGGAGATTATGCTGACAACAACACTTTTCCTCGTACTAGAGGCAGAGGAAGAGGAAGAGGTGGAGTAATTACATGCTTCACGTGTGGAAAGAATGGGCAAACATCTTATGAGTGTCCAGAGAAAAAGAAGGAGATAGGGGAATATCACATCGTCGAGGCACAGAGGCGGGATGTTGAGGTAGAAGACGCTGAAGGCAGAAGATCGTTGATGATGCGAAAAGTCCTTTTAACACCCGAGAAAGAGGTGGAGAGTTCAGTCCAAAGGACCAAAATTTTCAGGACTGCTTGCAAGACCAAGGACATGGTATGCAAGGTCATTATAGATATTGGTAGCATGGATAATCTCATTTCTACAGAGATGGTAGAGAAGTTGGATCTGGAGATGACTAATCATCCAAGCCCATACAAAGTTTCGTGGTTACAGAAGGGACACCAGGTAACTGTCACTAAACAATGTTTAGTTGAATTCAAGATAGGGGGATATAATGATAAGATCTTATGTGATGTCATTCCTATGGATGTTTGTCATCTATTGCTAGGTAGACCATGGCAATATGACAGGAATGTGATTCATGATGGGAGAATGAACACATACACCCTAGAGAAGAATGGGAGGACACACATGTTACTTCCAATCAAGGATAAGGAGGTGAAGCCGGAAGTAAGCAATACAATACTTCTCATGAGTGGGAAGGAACTTCTTACAGAGGTTAAGAATAAGGAGGATCCACAGTTCATTGTGGTCAAAAAGCCTAGGATTGTCTTGACTAGCACAAGGGTGGATGATTTACCAGGCGAGATTCAGGAACTGCTGGAAGAGTTCGTTGATATTGTAGTGGACGAATTACCTCGTTCGTTGCCACCAATCAGAAGTGTGAGTCACCATATTGATCTCATAACAAGAGCCAGTTTACCAAACAAAGCTGCGTACAGATTGACGTCACAAGAGAATGAAGAAGTTAAAAGGAAAGTCCAGGATTTATTGGACAAAGGTCTGGTTAGGGAGATCTTGAGTCCACGTGTTGTTCCAACAGTACTCAGTCTAAAGAAAGAAGGAGGCTGGAGGATGTGTAATGAATCGAGGGTGATTAATAAGATAACCATTAGGTACAGATTTCCATTGCTGAGGATGGATGATCTGATGGATTGCTTGAGTGGAGCAAAATGTTTTTCAAAGATTGATTTGAAAAACAGTTATCACCAAATCCGCATGAGAGAAGGTGACGAGTGGAAGACAACCTACAAGACTAACGAAGGGTTGTATGAATGGCTTGTTATGTTGTTTGGATTAACAAATGCACCGAGTACCTTCATGAGATTGATGAATGAAGTCATGAGGGAGTTCATCGGAAAAATTTTCATTGTGTATTTGGATGACATACAGGTGTACGGTAAAATAGTGGCAGAGCATCTGAAGCATTTGTCTACAGTGATGCAGAAGTTACAGCAGGAGAAGCTGTTGATAAATATGAAGAAATCCTCATTCATGAAGACAGAGCTCATTTAATTGGGGTTTTTTATTTCAGCAAATGAGTTGAGGATGGATCCAGATAAGGTGGAAGTAATCAAGAATTGGCCATCACTGAAGAATATTTTCAAGGTGATAAGTTTTCATGGATTGGCTAGTTTCTACTGAAAATTCATCAGGAATTTCAGTGGAATTAGCGCAGTGATGATGGATACAGTGAATAAAAGACATGAATCTTTTCACTGGACTGAAGAAGCTGAGAACAACTTTAATCTGTTGAAGAGAAAGATTATGGAACGACCAGTTTTGGTGTTGCCGGATTTCCAGAAAACGTTTCAGGTGAAATGCGATGCAAGTGGAGTTGCAATAGGGGCAGTCTTAAGTCAAGATGACAAGCCTATATCCTACTTCAGTGAGAAGTTGAATGAAGCGAAAGTGAAGTACTCCACTTATGACAAGGAGTTCTATGCTATCATTCAGGCATTGAAGAAATGGAGACATTACTTGATCCTGAAGGAATTTGTCTTGTACAGTGATAATCATGCATTGCAGTTTGTGACTCAACGGGAGAAGTTGAATCAGAAACATGTCAAATGGGTTGAGTATATGCAAAATTTCACATTTGTGATAAAACATATTTCTGGCACTGCTAACAAAGTGGCTGATGCTTTGAGCAGGAAGTGTTTACTGTTGCAGGAGTTCAAAGTCAAAATGTTGGGTTTTGATGATCTCAGGAACATGTACGTTGATGATCAGGATTTTAAAGAGGCATATGAAGCAGCTGAGAATCCAGTTCTTAGAGACAAAAACCCATGGATAGAATACATGATCCAGGAAGGATTACTGTTTAGAGGTAATCAACTGTGTATTCCGAAATGCTCCATGAGGGAGAACTTGTTGAAGGAGAAACACAATGGAGGATTGGCAGGGCACTTTGGTCACGACAAGACATTCACAAAGTTGAACGAGTCATATTTTTGGCCAGGAATGTGAGCAGATGTCAATAGATTTGTATACCGATGCAGAATTTTCCAACATTCGAAGGGAAGAAGACAGAATGTGGGATTCTATCAACCATTGCCTATACCTGAGAGGCCATGGGATGCAATTAGCATGGATTTTTTATTGGGGTTGCCGTATTGATTGAATATTTGTGGTGGTGGATATATTTTCCAAAATGGCACACTTTATTCCATGTCAGAAGACCAGTGACGCAACTCACATTGTGAATCTATTCTTCAAAGAGGTCATTCGACTTCATGGTTTTCCAAGAAGCATAGGTTTGGATCGAGATACCAAATTCATAGGGAATTTTTGGAGGACCTTATGGAAGAAGATGGGAACTAGCTTTTCATTTAGTTTAGCTTATCATCCTCAGACAGATGGATAGACAAAAGTGGTGAACAGAAGCCTGGGAGATTTGTTGAGGAGCCTGGTGACAGAGCACCACAGCCAGTGGGACAACATATTACCACAAGCAGAGTTTTCTTATAATGAATCGGTTAATAGGAGCATAGGGTAGAGTCCATTTCAGATTGTTTATGGCATGCAACTGAGAGGAATTTATGAACTGAGGGATTCAGAACAGAGTGCGACTAGGAGCACTAGTGCAGAATAATTTGCAGAGGCGATGAGAGAACTTCACAGTCAGGTGAAGGAGCGATTACAGAATTCAAGCTAGGAGTATAAGCGTAGAGCAGATTGGCATAGAAGACAACTTCAGTTTGAAGTTGGTGACTTGGTTCTAGCACATTTGAGAAAAGAAAGGTTCCCGAGAGGAACATATAATAAGTTGAAGATGAAGAAAATTGGGCCATGTAGGGTCTTGAAGAAATTTGGGATGAATGCTTATGAGATCGAATTACCCGATGGGATCGAAATTTCTCTGATATTCAACATATCAGATTTGTACCCATATAGAGTTGAGGAGACAGAGATTGAAGATGAGTAGCCAATGATCTAGTGGTGAAAGAAGATTCCAGTTGCAGACAAGCCACAGATGGAGCGTATACTGGACAAGAGGGTGAGCAAGAGGACCAGACGAAAGCAATACTTTGAGTATTTGGTCAAATGGAAGAACCATCTGGTTGGAGATGCCAGCTGGGAGACTTAAGCGGAGATTCAGAAGCATGGATAGACCATACGTGATCTCATGGATAGGATCCCATGACAATATTCAAGCGAGGGAGTATGATGCAGAAGCATCGCCAACATCAAGCGAGCCAACGCGGAAGCGAAGGATAGTTGGACAAGCACCAACACACATTTTGAAATTACCTTGAAGTTGTTGCACAATATTAAATGAGCCATTAAGATGAGGCGCACTTGTGTATTATAAACAGACCTTGAGCCATTAGCTCTCGTCCTTAGTAGGTAGGAGGCATTTAAAGTAGTTAATGCAGGTAGATAGAATTAAATTCTAGATTAGACTATTTGAAAGCGCAAGAGGGAAACGTGATATAGACACCCTCATTGTGAATTGTAAGTATGTTAGAAGCATTGGAGAATAGGAGCAAGCAGAGAGATGTGTAGGAACACCAATGTACAGATATTTGGATTAATAGAAGAGTTTGATTCAAATTCATGGTTTTGTGTTTTTTCTTTGTGTGTTGATGCTGAATGATATGCTCATGAATGTTTGTGTCTTGTTGTACATTTTCTTTATATGCTGTGTATGTGATTTCATGTTTGAGTTTGAAGTCTGAAAGGATAATGGAATGATTTTCAATTGTTTCTCTATCTGAGTCAAAGGTTTCGACAAGGAGTGCAGTTGAAGTGTCCGCAAGGAGTGCGTCAACAAGAATTCAGGGTTGCGTCTCTGAGGCTCAGATAGGTTTGTTTTTGTTCTCATTCTCTCAAAAGTGCAGTTGAGCATAGGAGCCGTGCAAGGATTGCACAGGCCGAGTGAAGCCTTAGGGTTGTGAACCTAAGTGAAGTATTGAAAGACTACTGCTACAGGTGTGCACAGGGTCATAAGGATTCAACACTTAGAAAGTGTTTGAAGGTTGCCGCAAGGAGTGCGAGTAGGAGGTTTTCTGAGAAGGCGCAAAATCATGAAAAGCTTAGGAAGGATAAGGCCTTCAAAACCATTGCAGGACAACGCAAGGAAGTTGTGGCTGGAAGTGTTAAGAAGGCATCGTAAGTTTGTCACAGGTAGACGAGTTCATAGGAAGAACACTTAGTCATTTCACAGATTCCTCAAAGGAGGAACGGATGGTCGGAATTCTCCGAGGAGAATTCACGACATCCCGTGAGCCGTTAGATCTCACAGAGGTGCAGGGGAGATACGTTGAGTATTCCCAAAGGTTTCAAAGCTCAGGAGGGATAGAACTGTTGATCCGAGTCATAAGAGCCGTCAAATATACCTGTGGATTTCCATATCGGGTTTTCGCGGGTGGTAGTTCCGTGAACGGTGCAACAAAAATTGCGAAATCACGAAACGCGATATCTCGACAGCCAACAGGATAGTGTTGGGCCACATGAGTCGGTGACGTGGACAGGTGGCACACCATTTCAGGGTTTTGCAACAAGAAGTCCTGGAACATTGACATTAGGATTTGCGATCCTGAGAAGTCTGAAATCCCAACAGAGGTGACGGGACGTTGAAGGGTCAAACTCACGCATGTGTCGGAGTTTCGGCATATCGGGAGTCAAGAGTTAGGAATACAAGTTACTCGACATCGCGAGTGCCGAATTCATGATAGAGTAAATCTCGATAGGAAAATGTCAGTGTTGACTGGTTCTCGAGTTTCAGGGATTTGAGATACCTACGCTCGACCATTAGATTCACGAAGTCACAAGTTCCGATCTACCGAGTGTAAAGAGGAGATCCCACGGAGATTGCCGTGGGTGCAAAATTCCCGATAGGGACTTAGAAGAGACTTAGAGTTCTTCGGGCCATGTAAGAGGAAAGATCCTGTGAGTCAACGTGGAACTTCTAACCTGTGGGTGTGTTGGGAGGGCATTGGCATCAAGGGTGTAGTGTTTATGGGAAATGATATTCACTGTAAAACTATTGGGTGGGCAGTATTAGAATCAGGATGTTTGATGGTATTGTTAGGGAATTAACGGATGTTAGATATGTACCTAAGTTTAAATTAAATTTGATTTCATTGGTAGTGTTGGATTCTTGTGGATATAAGTATACAGGTCAAGCTGGCGCACTCATAGTGACGAAAAATAGTTTAGTAGTGATGAAGGAAACAAAGGTTGATAACATTTATAATATGGAAGGAAGTACTAAAGTAGCATCTGAAGTGACAAATGTATGTTCTTGTTTATGGCAGAAGAATCAAGGTCATAAAAGCAAGAAAGAATTGCAGGTACTAGGAAATGGTAAATCATTTCCATACCTAAAATATTTGTTTCTAAATTCCTGCTTGTTTTATATCTCTACAAGTTATGATGGTGGTATGAAGGGATGTTGTGTGTGGGATCCTACTTCTCACAATGTCATCATTTACAAAGATATTGTATGTATGGAACAACCTGTTGGAGTTACTTCACACACACATAGGATTTCTTTTTCCTAAGGTTATTCCTTGTTTATTATTCATAATTAGTCATTATCCAATCTCCTATATTTTAGGGGAGAGTATTCCACCTGGAGAATATTCTCTTTCAGTTGACACTTCAGTTTGACTAGTTGAGTTGAGTTTAGATGTTGCATTGGGATCATCACCATGAAACATTTGGATCATCACCATGATAATTCAAAATTGCCTTGGTATCATCACCAGAGTGGTGCATTATCCTTGATTCCCTAAGTTAACTCCTCACTACTCTCTTTTCAGTCAGTTCACTGAAGACTAGTTTACTAGTTAACTGAACTAGGTGGCAGTTCACTCCCGTAACTGCCTGAGAGACTAGAATAGGTGGCAGTTCACTCCCGTAAATGATTGTGTGTGTCCAGATCACTCTATACCACCACTATGGTGCATTGGTTCACCTGAAGTCGAACTCATTGCGTTATACAGAGTATATCATGTGTAAATTATTCATTATTTAAAATGGTTAATGAGAATTCTTCCATTCTTTTTGTCCTTCTTCTTCTTTCTCCAATTCTCTCTGCAAATGTGTGTATTATTTTTAGATAGATATATTCTGTGAAGTTTCAACACATTTACATGGTATCATAGCCGACAGAATGCTAAGAAAAAGCTACACCAAATTGTTTTGCAGGCACAAAAGATTGAAGATAGCGAAAAGATGGAATTCCAAAAAGAATTCATTCTTACACCTTACAACTATTTTGCATGGAAGGATAAAATAGCCATACATATCCGATACAGAGGGTTGTATCGGTTAACCATGAATACATATAAAAAACTGACATCATCCATAGAAAAATCCAAGTACTTAAATCTCATGGATGAGGCACTCGGAACAATTTGTAGTCTTATCTCTCCCGATCTCTTTTGTCACATATCTTCCTGTAAGAATCGCAATGAAGCTTGGAAAATATTGGAAGGGATCTTTGGAAAATAGGATGAGATGAGGGGACACATGCTGGAGGTGGAGCTTCTCACATTGGATCCAAAAATCTTCGACAATATCCAAGATTTCTTTACAAAATTCAAGGATTTACTATCGCAACTCAAATCTTGTGGGGTTGATAAATCGATGGAAGGGAAACAAATGGTTCTCACCATTCTCTCCAATCTTGGTCCTGAATTTTCTATATTCGTATATACATTCCATACTGTCAGATTCACCTCTAGAGCCACCTGGAATATCTTGAGGACTTTATCGAATCCTTGAAACAAGTGAAAACCAATCTCATCAACATGGGTGCAATCAAAGGCCCAAGGGCACATGCACTCACTGTGCATGATGGAAGCCACAAATATTATAAATATAAAGATAAAGATAAGCAGAAATACCATGCACATATGAAGAAGGAAGGGTATACAAAACCCTTCACCGATGCCTCTGTATCCAAAGGAGAAAAGGGAAGAAAAGGAGAGAAATGCACATACTGTCACAAAGGATTCCATTCGGAATCCGCATGCATGAAAAAAAAAATAGATCTAATGTCTCAGATACTTCAAAAAAAAAACCTTGGAGATCGCATCCTCGAGGGTGCAAAGAAGAAGAAACCAAAAGATCTGAATTCCAAGAAAGACAATTCTAGCCATTTCTTGATTGCCATCAACTCCTCTCTCGATGCTTGGATCTTTGATTCAGGAGAATCACATCACATGTCTACCTCAGAAGCAGTATATTCTTCTTTATATGCATGAAAAGGTCTTATTTTATGGGGGACAACTCTTTTGTCAAAGTCACCAGCAAAGGAAGGACTGAACTCACCAATGGAATCTTTTAGAATGTGCTGCATGTTCCCAAGCTTTCTGTCAACCCTCTTTCCATGTATTAGATCATGAATTCTAGCACCGGAAAGAAATTCATGTTCACACCAAATTCCATGGACATCTACGACATGCAAATCAACTCCACGGTTTCTACCGCTGAGTGACGCAAGTCATGAGTATCAGAGTGCTTTCCTTACCTCTTTCTCTCTTCCTATCTGAAATATACAGACAAGACTTCCAAGCTCTGATACCACTTGACACAACCCTGCCCTCGACGGCACGGTTGCTCCACCAGGACCTCCTCTTTTACCCTGGTCGAAGATTCCAAGCTCTTCCAATTCCTCTCAGGAGTTTTTGTCACCCACAGGATACTTCTCGACGATCCTCCCTTTTGCGAATCGGGAGATCGGGTCTCGCGATATCGTGAGGCTGGCGACACTGTCCTCGTGTGACCGAACGCTGAAACTCTGAGTGTCGATGGTCAACGATCAACCCTCCGTGTATCGGGGATTTCCCTATCGGGAAATCGGCAGATGGAAGGTAGCAATGCTCTCACCCTTCAACACCCCGAACGCCGATGTGCGATGCCACGTGTTATACCCCACTTCGTCTCCGTGGAACCCGTCGCAATTCGGGACTACTCTATTCCTCTGTGCTTCGCTCGACTTCGAAACCGCCGAAGTGTCGAGTCCTGACTCCTTGGGATACCGTGCCACCTGTCCCTCCGACGATCGACGACTCCGATTAAATCGGGGGATCGCGACTCGCGATATCAACGTGCCTGTGGTTCTTGCGCTTGATAACCCCGATATGCCGATGTGCCCTGGTAAGGAGTTCTTCCGTGCACCTGCGAGTTAACCCTCTCGCAACTCCTCTGCGATCTGACGGTCTGCGGGATTTCAAAGATCTCTTCGACAGCTTCAAGTCGTAGATTCTCTTCCTCCTGAAGAGTTCTGCTCTTCACCACCTTTGGCCTGTATGAACTTCACTGGGTCTGTTCCACCGCGGAGCAAAGATGATGTCCCTCTTGGGCTTGTTCCTTTGCTCTTTCAGAGAACTTCGAGCACACTCTCTATGCTTCTCCTCCAACAACTTCCAAAGTGTTGAAGTCTCCCGGGTTCTGCACATCCGCAACTACAGCAAACCCGTTCTTCCCTTCTCAGACTTGCTACTGAGATTCCAGTTTGACCTGCACTCCACCTGCCCAGCTCGAACAACCCAATTCACTCTGGGCAAAAGGGAACAAAAGTTCAACTACTTAACCTCCTCCACGCACTCTGTGCGGAGGAATTCAACTGCACTCTATGCAGGAATCTCCTGGCTTAAGCAGAGAAACAATTGAAACTCATTCACTTCATTCCCTCAGGTTACGAACCTGATATGCAATCACATATGCAGCATATAGGAGATAAGCATAAAAAGAAGCAAACATGAAAAATCATAATATCAACAACATATAGAGATCAAACACATCCATGGAATTGAATTACAACTTCCTATTAATTCAATATCTGTACATGAAGGTTCTTCACAAGCTCTCTGCTCTGTTCTCTTTTTCTCTCTATGCTAATGCTGAATTCAGAATAATCCAGAACTCTTCAATAATACAAAGGAGGGTGCCTATATTATGTTTTCCCTCTCAAGAGTCAAAACTGTCTAATCTACAGTTAACTCCTACCTAACAACATTAAAACTAAATAAATTCCTTCTTATCTTTAATATCATACAAGTGCGCCTAGCTTTGAATTCCTTCGTTCAAGTGGCATCGCAACAAATCCAAGGTAACTCAAAATGCACGCACTGGCGTTGTCCAGCTGTATTCTTTCTCCTCGCACGGCTCGCTTGTGTGAGTCGTAGATGCTCCTGCATCAGTGAGGTAAATCATTAGTCTAGATTGTACACATTTTCTGAATTCATTGAACCTGATTTTGTTTTACTGCTTACTCATGCTGATGAAAGTAGTAGGATATGGAACAAAAGATTTGGATATTTGAATTTCCGATACATGCAACATCTTAGCAAGCAAATATTAGTTGATGGTCTACCAGACATCCATTTCTCTAAGGGAGTATGTGAGGGATGTGTTCTCGGAAACCACCGTCAAGAGAAATTCGACAAGGGAAAGTCTCAGCGAGCTTCCACACCTTTATATCTGATCCACAGTGACCTCATGGGCCCTTTTACGCATCCATCAGTCAACAAATTGAGGTTTGTTCTCATTTTTGTTGAAGATTTATCATGTTTTACATGGATCTACTTTCTCAGGCAAAAATCTGAGGTCTTTCAACACCTCAAAGATTTCAAAGCTTTGGTTGAGACACAGTCTAGAAAGAAGATTAAAGTCCTTTGAACTGATAATGGAGGAGAGTATGCGAATCATGAGATCCACAATCTTTTTCATGGGGCAGGGATTCAACTGCAGCACACAGTTCCCTATACTCCACAACAAAACAGATTTGCTGAGCAAAAAAACAGATCTCTAAAGGAGAAGACATCTTGCATGTTGCAAGCAAAGTCATTAACACAAAGACTATGGGCCGAAGTAGTTAATTGTGCAACATACATCCAAAAAATATCTCCCCATAGATGTTTCAAGGATAAGACCCCCTACTAGTCTTGGAGCAGCCTCAAACAGGAAGTGACCCACTTTCGCATTTTCAGTTCACATGCATGGGCCCAGATTCCCTCTAAAAAGAGGAAGGCACTTGATCCATAGATCACTGAGTGAATTTGTTTTGGATACCCCAATGGTGTGAAGGGATATCGTCTTATTGATATTTCCTTGGAACGACTCATCATTGAGCATAGTGTCCAATTCAAGGAAAGCGTCTCGCATGTACCTCAACAGCCTCATGCAGACACCTTCACTCTTCCACCTGTTTGAGATGATGAGCATGCACATGTCGACCCTTCTTCAGATGAGAGTTTTGATTCATAGGACTCAGATTATTTAGATTCAGAGTCATTAAAGTCAGATGCAGATTCAGAGCATCCATATGCAGTTGTAGAGCTAGAGAAGAGGCCCAAGTGGGAATAGACTACTCTTTAGGATGTAGGGGATATCGTTGGTCATCCAACCAATACTAGGAGGACTCAATATAATTTCAAGGAGCTTTGTATTGAACTCACTGCCACTGAGCCATTGCCTTGAAAGAATCTTTTATTGGTCCAAACTTCAGATCCATAGTCTTATGGCAAGGTTGTTGGAAATCCCTTTTGGGAATCTGCCATGCAGGAGGAGTACAACTCCCTCCTCGAGAATGAGACTTGGGATTTGGTTCCCCTTCCTTCTGGGAGGAAACTTTTCAGATGCAGATGGGTCTACAGGACCAAGAGTGCAGCGGATGGATAGATCAATAGATGCAAAGCTAGGCTTGTCATCAAAGGCTTTCAGTAGGTTCATGGTATTGACTATGATGAGACCTTCACTCCAGTAGCAAAGATGGTTTCCATACGATTGGAACTTGCCATTGCAGAAACCAAGGGATGGGAAGTCCATCATATGGACGTGAAGAATTCATTTCTTCACGATGATCTCTCTGAGGAGATCTACATGGAGTAGCCCCATGGATTTATGCATTACTCATCTTTGGTCTGTCGACTGAAGAAGTCACTTTATGGCCTCAAACAGGCTCTGAGGGCATGGTATGCCAACATGGAATCCTACCTGTTGTCACAAAACGTTGTACATTGTAAATCAGACCCAAATGTATACATGCTTAGGACAACTGATTCACTTCTACTTTTAGTTCTGTATGTTGATGATTTAATGATCATCGGTTGCTCGACTTCAGTGATTTCTACAGTCAAGAGGATTCTTCATGATAGGTTTTTGATGACGGATGTGGGTCCGCTACACTTCTTCCTTAGGCTTGAGATCAGTCAGGATGCATTAGGCATCAAACCGTCTCAAGCCAAGTATGCACAAGATCTCCTTGAGAGATTTCACATGACAGACTGCAAGTCTGCTCCGACTCCTTCCCTATTAGGAGTCAAACTTGAATATGGCGGGGAGACTCCTATGGTTGACAACACACTATACATATAGCTAGTGGGGAGCTTATTGTATCTCACACACTCCAGACCATACCTCTCATATGCAGTTGGTGCATTTTCCAGGTTCATACAAGAGTCACATGAGCTACATTGGAAAGCTGCAAAGCGTATCCTTCGATACGTACAAGGCACCATCACCTTTGGGATTTATTATGCATCAGACTCTACATTAGATCTCATTGGGTTTACTGATTCTGACTAGACTGGTGATAGAATTGATCACAGTTCCACATCTGGTTACTCACTCAGTCTTGGTTCTGGGCCTATCTGTTGGTCGAGAAAGAAGCAAGCTACCATTTCTCTATCTTTAGTCGAGGAAGAGTACAAAGGGGTAGTTAACATAACCATTCATGCTATGTGGCTACAAAATTTTCTCACTGATTTG
>SNQJ01S0073786.1:4798-37444 GCA_010110895.2 Picea sitchensis | reverse complement strand
AATTTCTCGCATAGATCCACAGTGTATTCCGGTGGCTATGCTATATTTTGATGGCATGGATCCACAGTGTATGATTGGTGGCCATGACCCATGTTTACAATTTTCATCAATATATGATCTGACTATGGGAATGCCTACCTCAGAATTGGCATATATGATATTCTGCAGATGCTTGGTTGTTTGCAGGTTTCCGATTAGGTGTGCTCCTGGTTCTTGACACACACATGTAACTTACAAAGTCTATCGGTTTTCACTTGTTCCAACCTCATACTTTGGGGGGCATTCTGTTACCCATGATTTTGGTCACCATGATGATTTATTGATGATGGTGTACTCAGTCTCTTCATTAGAACTTTCTCCTGAGAAAAGTTACCTTCATCTCTTTCCAAAAAGAACATTTTTGAGGACTGTTCGCAGGCTGCTAGTATATTTGCTTGTGAGAATGCATGATTCTCGCAGGCTGCCTTAAGCCTGAGTGTGATAAGTTCACACTGTGTTGAACTGCTAGGGTGCGAACTCTTTCTGAAGAAGGGAAAAAGATGAATTCTCAATGCTTCTAGAAGGGAATCTTCTAGAAGGATGAGATGGCATTCGAATGGTTATCCTAGTACTGGATTCCTTGATATTTTGGGATCATTTTTATCCAAGTAACTAATTCATTCTCTCCTATATATTGAGGGAATTCTCATGGAAAAGGTTAAGTAAGTAAGCAAGCAAGATTAAGAAAGATTCATTGGTGAAGCTATAGCAGCTTGAAGACTCCNAAGTTTGCAACATCAAGGTTCAGGTTGTAATCTTTACTTTATATTAATATGATACAGTAATATGTCCCTTTCCCATAAAGCTAGTTCCACTTTATTGTATAACTCCTTGATCATATACATAGATTGATTGTTGAATAGATTGTGCTTTCTTCAATTTGGTTGGTTTGTTTTGTCTTGATCTTGGCTGCACAAGAGCACTAAAGAAAAGCAGGAGCAACAAATATCAAAGGAAGCGATAATAAGGTATGTTCTTTATTCTTGCCTCCTATTTAATTCAATGGTTAGAATCTAGGGAAAGAGTCATGTTCTGTCTTGCTTTGTTCTAGATCCAGGTGGATCTAGGGAGATCGGTTTGTATCCACACTTACGGATTTATCCAATAACACTACATATCTCGTTTGTCTATCTTGAGCTACTTTTATATTTTTCCTTATCTTAACCATTGTCTGCTCCATCACCTTGAGAAATTATGGTGCAAGTGTGATCTTATCCACTGGGTTATCCCAACTATTTGGAAATCTACACTTCCTGCCATACAAGACCTCAAAAGGGCTCAATTTCATTGATTCTTGATAACCATTATGGTAGGAAAACTCTACCAAAGGTAGATATCCTCCTACTATTTGGGTTGATGCATAATATGAATTCTCAATATGTCTTCTAATATTCTATTCACTCTTTCAGTCCGACCATCTGTTTGAGGATGGTAGGATGCACTAAATTCCAATTGTGTTCTTAACCTGCAAACAATCTTCTCCAAAAACATGAGGTGAACTTGGCATCTCTATCCAAAATTATGGTCTTGGGAAAACCATGCAATCTCAAAATTTCCTTCATAAAATGTTATCAACATCTATGAATTTGAAGGTAGATTTAATGGGGATAAAATGAGTTTCCTTCCTTAGATTATCCACTACCACCATGATCACATCATGTTGTTTTATTGTTTTTGGAAAACCGATGACGAAATCCATGGAAATCATTTCCCATTTCCAATCAGGAATAGGAAAATGTTGCAATAGACCTGCAGAATGTTTATTTTCAACTCACTTGTTGACATTCTAAGCATTTGGCAATGGGTTGAGTGATTTCCTTCTTCTTCCTGGGCCAATAATACAATTACCTTATCACTGTCACCATTTTTTGGGAACTAGGGTAACCTACATAGAGAATTTTATGGAACTTGTTCATAATTAAATGCCTCAAATCTGTTGAATTAGGCACGTACAATCTATTATTATATAACAAGAGACTATAATCTCCAAGATGGTACCCTTCATATTTATTCCCTCTGGGGTCTCATTGTAACCCTTCTTCCACTTGAGTGAAAAAATTGTCTCCCTACAAGAGGGTTTTAATCATCTACTTAATATTAGACTTCCCTACACTTGTAGTTTCTAAGTGTATTGTCTGACACTTTGATTGAGCACATTTGCCAATTTGTTTTCCTTCCCTTTTATGTGCTTGATTTTGTAATCAAATTTGCTAATCAATGCCATCCACCTGGCCTACCTAACATTCAATCTTGGTTGGTTGAATAGGTACTTCATACCACAGTGTTTGGTCATTAGGAAAAATCATCACCTGGGAAGGTAATGTCTCCACATATTCAATGCATGCACAATAATTGCCAATTCTAGATCGTGTATAACATACTTATTCTCATTCTCATTCAACTTTCACGACTCATAAAAAATCACTTTCCCTTCTTGCATGATATTTTCGCCAATTCCTTCCTTTCAAGCATCAGTACCAACCAAGAAATATTTTTATAGGTCTGCAATCTTCAGAACATAGGCTTTAGTCAAAATATGCTTCAACTACTGGAATATTTCTTCACACTCTAGTGGCCATTTAACTTCTTCCCTTTTCTTTGCAATGAGGTAATAGGGTTACCAATCTTGGAAAATCCCTTTATGAACCTTCTGTAATAGCCAACCAATCCCATGAAGGATCTTATTTATGTTACATTTTTGGGGGCAGGCCAATTCATGATTGCCTTGATTTTCTCAAGATCCACTGCCACTCCTTTTGCTGAGATCACATGGCATAGATATTGGATTTCCCTTTGAAGGAAAACACATTTACTGAACTTAGATTACAAATGGTATTCTATTAACACTTGTAACACCATCTTGAGATGTTCTTTGTGTTCTTCTCTATTCTTGGAATACACCAAAAATTCATCCACAAAAACTAAGACAAACTTGTCCAAATACTTGTTGAGCATGTTATTCATCAAACACATGAATGTAGTTGGTGGATTCATGAGTCTGAATGGTACTACCACAAAATCATAGTGCATGTACCTTGTTCTAAAGTCTATCTTGTGGATGTGCTCATCCTTGATTTTGACTTGTTGATATCCCAACTGCAAATCAATATTTGAGAAAACTGCAACTCCTCTGAGCTAATCAAAGAGAACATCTATCCTAGGAAAATGATACTTGTTCTTGATAGTCATCTTGTTCAACTATCTATAGTCGATACACAGTCTCAATGTGCCATCCTTATTCTTTACAAATAGGGTTGTTTCTCCCCATGGGGACACACTTGGCCATATATAACCTTTATCCAACATTTCCTTTAGTTGCACATTCAACTCCACCAACTCTAGTGTGTTCACTATGTAAGTCACTTTTGATGTTGGAACTTCTCTAGGAATAAGATCTATTGAGAATCAAGATCTCTTTTCGGAGGTAGTCCAGTCACCTCCTTTGGAAACATGTCTTTGAATTCCCATAGTACTGGGTGATATTTAGCCTTCAACTCTTTACTCTCTACTAATTTAAGCACTTGTATATTGTACAAGGGACACCCTTTTCTGCTGAATTTTTTTATTTCCAATGGTGATATTTTCCTTATTGAAACTGGCTTTGGAATTCCTTGCAAAATCCTTGCATTTCCTTCCTCATCTTTGCATTCCAAAACCTTCTCATAACAATTTAACCTTTCCTTGTGGGAAACTAACCAATCCATTCCCAATAGTACATCCCATGATCCTAGGGATAGGATATTTAGGGCTTCCTGAGTTTGCATTCCATTCACTTCAATCAAACATGCCTCAATCAACTCAACTTCTTTCCTCTTTATTCAAGTGGATAACTAGACTAACCATGCTCTCTGATGCAGGGATTTTTTGGGGATGTTCTACGGGTCATAAATTTTTACTTGGTTATCCATTTTGGATGGAATTTTATGGGGAGTTGTGTATCGAAGATTTCACTTCCGTGCCAATCGGATCTATCCAATTGGACATTGTTTCGATACTTTTTTAGGGCCAAATTCCTTCATATAAGGCCTCAAATTGGGGTTTTAGTGTTTTTGCGGGAACTTTTAATTTTTCAATTATCGGTTATCTCTTATTTTATGAGATTAATCAAAAAAGTGAGTTGAAAAATAGTGTCATGCTAGTTATCTCTTATTTTAGTGGTCATTTTTAGACTCATGCGATAATTTTCTAAATTTAGTTGTTTTTCTAAAAAATAATTGTTTTTTGAAAATTAGTTGTTTTTTAAAATACCAGATAGTAGTTATAAGGGGTTGAACTTCGATTGTAATAGTTAGGATGGAGAAGGAATAAAAGAGAGTTAATTTTCCATTTTCCTTTGTTTTCATGGTTTATTTGATTTTGTGAATGAATCTCAGGCTTTGGCTGCATCACTCTCACATGTTTCTTTCTATGCAATGAACATGCCTCAACAACCTGAGGTGAAATATAATTCATGTTAGAACTTGGGACAATTAAAATAGAGATATGTTGATTGGAAATAATACCTTCTAATTCCACCACAGATGCTTGGTGGTCTTCCCGTCGATTCTCTACAACTGCATAAATTATCAACACACTTCGAGCTACATCAATGACTGTAGTTTCTTCCTGCACTTTATACACCCTTCTATTATCATGTTGTTTTTGGGGAAAATCCCTCAACAAGTGTGGTTATCCACATAGAAGGTAGGCGGCTTATTCTTATTGAATTATTCAATTAAATAAATTTGAGAATTCTTCCTCTTATTCTTCTTTGGAACACTTGATTTCATGCCACTACTGGACAAATTTACCAAAGTAATCTTCCCGCTAGGTGAATCCATGGAAACACTTCCACTTGATCTATGTTTCTTGGAATCTTGATGCCTTTTACTGGAAGAACAACCAACCCGTGCTTCTAGGCATTCGAAGGGGTTTTCAACATCTCTGACTATCACAACTTTGCATTACTAGGGCCTTGTTGCATATGTTTCTAGATTTCAGATAGCCTCTGCAGTACCACTACATTCAATTCTTCCTGTTCATATTGGGTTGTCATAAGCCTTTCATTGTCTTCATTCAGACTTCTAATAGTGGCCATCAAATCCGAAGGAGTTTCTCTATCCCTCTGACCATCTGAGTCTTTGTCTCAGATTTGTGAGGTGTCATCCATGTTGTGTTGTACCAATCACCTTTGTTTCTTTTAGTACGTCCTACATGTTGAAACAAAAACTATTATTAGTAATTACATCACTGATGAAATTATGTATGTTAGGAAATCAATAGAATATTTCTTTAAACAATATCAAGTGACCTTGGTGACCCATTCAATCCTAGAGTTTGAACACCACTATGATACCACTTTTTCACACACCCGACACCCTAACCTTCTCTTAGGATGGTGGGATGTTAAGATTTATCTCTTCTTTTCTCATATCTTATTAAATTAAAAGGGACATAGATGAGTTTTCTTCACTTGGAGCTTCCAAATGAATGTGTCCATCCCTGGATCTAATCTCTGGATCGCAAGTTACATCCTCCCTAAATCCCCAAGCCTTCATTTATCTAAATCCAAGTCACTACCACGTGGCACCCACATGGATCCCTACCACTCATTCCATCTGATGTGGCATTGAGGTGGTACTAATATGGCACTTTCCATTTGTATTTCTAATCAAAGGTTCCAAATTCATGAAACCCTTCTTCATCATCAAGTTCTATTCCCCATGAAATGCCATTCACCTAGCTTCCTTATTCTGACAACGATCACCCTTATCTGATCTACTCTAGATCCAATGGCTCTTGGGACTTAACCTCCAATGAATCTGAACAATATCAAGGCCTCCAATTTGCATGAAAGATAAAGCCCAATATTTTAACCTCTCTTTCATGATACAAGTGGGTCCCACTAAGATCCATGGTTGAGATTTCATCTCACCCATCCACTGATCAATATCTGTTGTTCAACCCCAAACCTCATCATTGTCAACACTTTCCTTTATCCATGCTTCTCGAACATGCTCGACAATCTCCAACGAATGGTCAAAATCAGGCATTCTGCAGATCCCATGGTCTAGATTACCATTGATTCCATAAGGGTTTCTAGGCCCTCTAGGACCACTCCTGTCTCACCAACCATTCCACTGGAAACATGCATTACCCCTACAGTTATTCTGGATTCCACACTAGCTCACCATGTCATCATGGCGTTGTCACCTATTTTATTTCTTAACAGGAACTGTTGACCCTTGACCAAGTTTTGAGAGAACCTTGGTCGTGCTTGACCATTTTTGGGACTTCGACATGCTGGTCAAAGATGGAGCACCTAGGTGAAGCGGAGATCGGGGGATCTCACCCATTTTGCGGTTTTTTGGGGATTTTAGGGTTTATGTAATAGGTATGGGATGTCATATTATGGGTTCACCCATGTTTAGGCCCCTTTTGTAATGTATAAACAAGTAGATGGAACTTAGATCAAAGGTAGTAGAAGGTGTGCCTCAGTGCATGAGTAGTGGGCTTAGTGCATGAATGTATTAAGGCTTGCAGAGACAAGTGCAAGTGTTTTGTGCACAGACTGTCTAAGGCTTTGTGATTTGACCTAATTCGGGGAAGGATGATCTATCGAGGTGCACACAGATCTTCTATCTTGTGCACAGTTGGCTCTATAGCTGGGTGCATGCAAGGAGATTGAAAGACACTAATAAAGAAGAGAAGAGTTAGTGGAAGTAGCCCCACACTGGGGTGAACCACATATATCCTGTGTTATTGTGCTTTGTGTTGTGTTATTCATGGTGTTTATATATTTATGTGCTTAACCTTGATGCCTGATAGATTGATTCATTGATGCTTAGTGCTTTATATATGAATGAATGTTAGATCTTCTCTAATGCTATGTGCCAAATGATTAGACGTGCTTAAATCTTGGTTACTACTGTGTTGATCTGTAATAAGGGTTAGAACATGGATGATTTTAAGGATGGAAATTTATTTTAAAATGTAGAAACCTTGGCGAATCTTACTAATCCTTCATATGCCAACTATAAATGATTGGCGATATTTTTGTAAAAATATTCAAATTTCTAAGGATTTTATATATTTTTTATAAAATTTTGGCAATTTTTAAGGTAAAATAATTTTATCCTATAGAATTTGGGCGAATCATTTTTTAAATAGCGAATCTCGTTTTTGGAAAAACCATGGAAAATTAGCCCATGAGTGAAATTTAGCCCCTAAAATCATCCTTGGGTTAGAAATTGATGAATGTTATTGTCTAAGTTCTCTATTGAAGTATGTAATCACAAATATGTGTCCCAGCTAGGTTGTAGACACTTGAGTCCTGCAACCCCCCCTGCCTCTACCTTGGGTGAGATTTCATCTGCTTCACAGGTGTTGTCAAAAGGGCCAATAGTTAGGGTTTTTTTGGTGTGATGTTGAATCGTTGAACCCTGGGTCTACCTTTGTGCCAACAAATGGTTCCGTTGTTGGGACTTGAAACTGTGATTGTTGGGAACTGAAGAAAAATAAAAAGCTCTGTGCGTAGATCTTTTGTTGTAGTGCGCAGTACTCTACCTGACTTTTGAAGCTCTGTGCTAAAAGAGAAGCTCGATCTGAAGAAAAGAGGTAAGATCTTAAATCTTTGTGCTCTGGTAAAGGTAATATAAGTGGAAAGTTTTTCTTTGAAAGTATGAATTTAGGTATGTTTGATAGATTTTGTCCTAGTCTGAAAACTAGGGCACAACTAGAAGAAAGAAGATTCGATCTGAATAAATTTGATAGAGATAGTGAAAGATATGTTATTCCTATGCATAGAAATAATTTTTGGACTAACAAGTGGATACAGGACCATAGAAAGAATTTTTTGTAGGTCGATCACTATGATCCTAGTGCATAGTACACGAAAGGTTGGGGATCATTTAAAATAAAGAGAGGATTGACACTATGTTATAGTTGTATAAGACCGGGAAATCTTGCTAAGGAATGCCTTGATGTAGGTCCTACTTGTCTTTTTTGTAAATCCATTGATCATGAGGTTTTGGATTGACCTAGAATGATTGGTAAAGTTGAAAACATGAACATGAGACAAGAAAACAATGAAGAAGGTCAAGAAACTAGGGATATGTTAGAAAACTAGAACGAATCAGAATCTATGTTATTATAGCTAAAAGAAACCCTGAACAATCACAGAAACATTAGTCTACCAGAGATATTAAAAGAAAACTAGTGCATAAAAACAAGAATAGGAGACTTCGGCATAGACTGTGTATTAGATGAGGAAACACATGTGAATCTTATGCCAGAAAGTACTTGGGAAATTATGGAAAAGCCAACTATGATTCCTTCATTGGGAAGGATAGGATTGTTTAAAGGAAAGATGATAACCTTGTGTGGAAGAGTTACTAACATACCTATGATAGATCATGGAACATCGACCGAAGAATAATTTGAATTCATTAACTTTTTTTAGAGCAACACCCCTTTTTCACTTTTGTTAGGAAACACCTGGATTGAGAAAGATCGGATTCAAAGAAAAGAAGAAGAGGTAGCCACAGAACATAAAAAGAAAGAATTAAGGGACTTCATGGCTAGGAGAATGTCATGCTTAATAGAAGAACAAGAGGAAAAATCGAAGCAACTGAGAGCCAGAGACTTAGCTGTCGAATTTGCAAGAATGCGGGAAGGCTTGAAAACCCTATCCATGCAGGAGAGAAGAGAACCTAGCCCAGAAATAGCTAGTGAAGAGGTATTACATTCAAACCATTTGGAAGACCCTCAGCAGTTTGAAGTTACTACGCTAAGAGAAAATAAGAATAAGAATGGAAAGAGGAATCTAGAGACTCAGATCACAGGAAAGAAGGCAAGAAAGCTCAGTAAGAACAAGGAAAAGTTAGAAAAACTTCAGGAAGTTCCAGAGAAGACTTCGCAGAAGGCAGGCTTGCAGAACTTGAACCTCGTTGGTTTAGCAGAACTATGCAGAAAGGAACTTCACCATGACAAAGCTATATGACCGTTGGAGGTGTCCCAACCGTTAGAACAATACTTCAGAATGGCTAGAAACAAAGTTATTTCTGGAAAGACTGCCATTGGACCATTGGGACCATGCCACAATGGATGGAATCGTATTGATTGAGGCATTCCTGCCCGTTGGAGGAATCTATTATGAAATTTCTTATTTAATCCATCAAATGCCTCACCAGGGCCACTTTTGCAAACTGAGATATTCGAGCTAATAGAGAAGTGATCAAAGACCACCTTGTGTTGTCTAGACCTCACCATTGACTTGACCACATTGAGTATCTATTTTCCTACCCGAGTTCTTTGACTACGAGTGTGCATGCCGGGCGACCTTAGCGCAATAGAGAATTTGGTAGAAGAAATGTTGATCAAACTTATGGATGAGAAGGTCATGTCTGTAGAAATACAAGCCTCATTTATGGGAGGAGTGCAAGCATCCCCCTCGAATGCACATCGATCGAGTCGAACAACGACTAAGAAAAGAAGAAAGCACTGCAATGATCTGGAGAATGCAGAGAAAATCCCGTCGGTCTTGTCCGACTACATCCCACCTCTGAATGGCATGGTTAGTCATGATAGCGTCCTGTATGACTTCGAGTACACGCTCATCACAGTGTACCTCCTGAAGGGGATATACGCAGTTGGACCGCAGTTAGGACTGATCCCAGCTCTAAAGATAAGTGATTTCAACCTCGGCCATAGAAAGAATTATGCAATGCTCGCACCGCATTCCTACCTAACGAAGACGACTGGGAAGAAGCCCAAGATAGTTCCCCAGTCATGGATCAAGGAGATTGCAAGATCGATGATCTTGAACGTCATGAAGATCCCTCACTTCGACAAAAATTAGGAGGTTAATGCGCGCGTTAAACTCCTCATGTTGTTCTACCATGGTAGGTATCTTTGGTTGGATAGGTGCATCAATATGGATATGACGCTGATCCACTTGATCAACGGACTAAGCATGCAGGGACCAGACCCTCAAAAATTCTACCCAGGGAAGACATCAGATCTCTCATTGGTGCAGTGCATCAAGGAGGCGTATGGTGATGTGGAGAAAGGGAAGTAAGGCTAAAAGGTAGCCTCCATCCAGGATAGCATAGTGCACCTAGCTTGTCAGCTGATAGCAAGCAAGCTCGTCATAAATAACCACCCTACGCAAGTAACAAGATTCGTAGTCAACCTTGCAAGGAAGTGCATCAAAGGGATGCAAATGAAATGGGTGAGCTACCTCATCAATGAGTTGAAGAAGGAATGTCGCGAAGTGTAGGGCTAATGCTACGAGTTCCACTTTAGTTGGTTGTTGATCTTAATATCATTTGTCCCTTGGGAGATGTCGGAGGGAGCGACATTCCCTGAAGTTGAGCCATCAGAACCACTGGCCACGAGGTTCACCACATTATGGTATACAAGAGATATGGTGAAGCAATGGAAATCAAATGCGGTGTTCCACACTTATTACTTATAGCTCAATTGTGCCATTGAATCATTCCCTCGAATGACTCTGAACACCTTTCATACTTATAGGATGCTAGCAAAGTTCCACGCAAATCGACAGTTCATTTACATCACTGCGCGGAGGGATGAAATAAAAGAGGAGTTGCAGTCCTTTTACAAATTGACTGATGAAGACATGGAGGAAATAACCAAGGAATGGCTTGCCGAATTGCTTGTACTAGTCGAGAAGACAGATCTTTCTAACCTTGACATCCTCAGAAGCCCTTTGGTCACTCGAACTGAGTATGATGGAGCAAGAAACACAAAGAGAAAGAATAAAAAGGAGGAAGTGTAGGACATAGATAGTGCAGAAAAGAACATCGCATCGGAGGAAATTGCATCTGAATCACCTATAGGAGGAGGAGGCGACGAAGTAACCCAAGAGGAGGAAGGGGAAGAAGACAAACAAGAAGAGGGAAAAGTAACACCACCAAAGGATCCCCTTACAGAGGTTGAGACGTACAAGAAAATGAAGGGTTCTCTGTAGAAACCCTCAACGCGGAAGAAGTCCTGAGCCAATAATCCTCAGTCACAGAATGTGCTCACCATAGATGATGTTGATCTCATCATTGGAGTTGTAGAAGGTGCTTCGGAGGAAATATTGAAGCAACATGAAGCCAAACAAGAAACACTGTATGACAGGATTGAGAAAGAACTGAAAGACATATAGCAAGCTATTCAGTCGAGCCGTACAGTCTCCACTACACCATCTTCAACAGAGAATGTAGAATTCGAGTTGAGCCCACCCAACTACGTAAATTAGAAGATGCCACAGAGACTCAACTTCATCGAGTCTAGGAGGAAAAGGAGTAGGCCACAAAGGCCTTGAGGAAAGAAAAGGAGAATGCCTTAGAGAAACTTTGGGTTGCACAACAAGAGACAGATGACCTTCAGGAGAAGTTTGAAGAAGACAAGAAGAAAATCTAGAAGGAGAACGAACAACTACTTGCAGAGTAGACTGTGGTGAGAGAGGCAGTAACTAAAGCACTTCACTCTATTTTGGGATTGGCACATATGGAAGAAGAGATAACCGAGAGCCAAGTGAGAAAGCTCGTTGAGGCTATTCAATAGCTCCAACCAAGAGTAACATAGATAGAACTTCAAGTAGTGTCGAGCACTCCGCAAGAAAAACGAGATCGAAGGGAAGAAAATGCCAGGAGTGCAGTAGAAAGAATCAAGGCATTGGCCTCAGAATGAAAGAAACTTATTGATCGAAGTGCATAGACCTATGAGAGACTTGCATAAGACCTGAAGTTGAGGATATTAGAGGAACAACTCCAGGAGGCAAAGCAACAGGCATCAACTGTGCAAGCATAGCTGAAGCAGTTTACAGCTGTGGATAAGATGAAAAGGTTGTAGGAGCAGTGTGCAGTTCAATAACAAGTCACTGCCATCTAGAGCTGAGTTATGGAGATGACACAGAGACTCCAGCCAGTGTAGGATGAAGCCTGCAAATGTTTTGAAGAGATCAAGGGACAAGGCACACAATTGGAATAGCTGGTCACAACAGTAGAACAACGCCTAGAAGGGCCTGCCACCGAGCAAGTACTTCAGGAGTTCATCGAGCAGGAGGCTCTAACGAAGCAACACATCGAGGCAAATTGAGCTAAGCTCAAGGCCTTCAAAGTAGTGTTGCCTAGATCAGAGTGACTCGGGATGAGTCACATGTGAGTATTGGGGGCCTGTTGTCCCTAGACCAAGTTTTGAGAGAACCTTGGTCGTGCTTGACCATTTTTGGGACTTCAACAGGCTGGTTAAAGATGGAGCATCCAAACGAAGCGATGATCTCAGGATCTCACCCATTTTGTGGGCTTTTTGGGACTTTAGGGTTTATGTAATGGGTATGGAATGTCATCCCATGGGTTCACCCATGGTTAGGCCCCTATTGTAATGTATAAATAAGTAGATATGTCTTAGAGAGAAGGCAGTCCAAGGTGTGGCTTAGTGCATGAGTAGTTGGATTAGTCCATGAATGTATTAAGGCTTGCAGAGCTAAGTGCAAGAATTTTGTAAGTGTTTTGTGCACAAACTATGTAAGGCTTTGTTCTTTGACCTAATTCAGGGAAGGAGGATCTGGCGAGGTGCACACATATCTCCTATCCTGTGCGAAGTTGGCTCTGTAGTTGGGTGCCTGTAAGGAGATTGAAAGAGACTCATAAAGAAGAGAAGATTTGGTGGACATAGCCCCACACTAGGGCGAACCATGTATATATTCTGTTATTGTGCTTTGTGCAGTGTTATTCATGGTGTTTATGTATTTATGTGCTTAATATTGATGCCTGATAGATTGATTCATTGATTCTTAGTGCTTTATATATGAATGAACGTTAGATCTACTCTGATGCTATGTGCTAAATGATTAGATGTACTTAAATCTTGGTTACTATTGTGTTGATCTATAATAAGGGTTAGAACTTGATGAATGTTATTCGCTAAGTGCTCTATTGAAGTATGTAATCACAGATCTCTGTCCTAGCTAGGTTGTAGACACTTGATTCCTACAACCTCCCCTACCTCTACCTCAGGTGAGACTTCATATGCTTCGCAGGTGTTGGCGAAAGGGTTGATAGTTAGGGTTTTGTTCATGCATTGTTGAAGCGTTGAACCCTGGGTCTGCCCCTGTGCAAATAGGAACCTACCACACATCCACGATGGAGATATTCTCTCTCTCCTATGTGTTGATAAATGACTATTATTATCTCTCAAGCCTTTATTATCGTCGACCCTTTTGGCCAACACATTGTCTTAACAACCTTCTAGACTTCGACGATGATGCATTGAGAACAACATTCTAGATCTCGTCTCTAGAATATCATCATCATTTTTGGACTTCTCTTAAGTTTTGTAACTCAATCAATCCCGATGATAATTCCCCTCCTAAAGAAGGGTTGAGATTTACTCATCCAGTTGAATCAACAACTGTAATGTCTCAAAATGCATCACATGATTTCCTTACTAGTTAATACCCATCTTAGGAACTTGGCCAAATTCATGGTTTCTTCAAGACTTTATCAGTCCTCAGGGATTTATATGCCTACTCTAAGACTATTAAGACCGACTAATATTGATCAAAAGGTATTTCTTACATATCTTGCAAGATTTCTAGAAAATATTGGAACCTCCTCAGGATTTAGGGTTCTCTATTCCTCACATGGATCTCCCCGACCAATAAGACACCCACATCAGTGGTTAAATGATGTTTTTGTCCATGTTCTACAAGCTTTCCTATAAATCCACAAGATTATGAGGGAAAAAACTATCCACACTTAAATGAGCTAATGGTTTGATAAGATAACGAGGTATCATCAACTCATACCAACCATTCATATATTCCTTTTGTCAATTACAAGCATTTACATTTCCCATTAACCATACAATTACACACATACATACATAATTCATACACAATTTGAATAAAACAAGTTGTACACTTATCGGACTAGGGAAATTTCCAATTTCGACTAATTGAGAGAGGATGCCTTTCCTCTCAACCCTTGGCCACACTGCAGAGTGCCTTCCTATAGTATGCCACCCTTGTGCCAAGCCATGATACCACAGGGGAAATGATTCATCCGGCTTCCAACTTAGATGATCCAAGAAGGTTACTCTCCTTCCTCCACTAACAACAATATAAGTTACCCCCTTTCTACTGAGCTCAGTAACTCTACAATTTTATCAAGGGGTTTCTCAACTAGATTTCCTCTACACAAAGGAGTGCCCTCTCAGCTAAAAAGTCCATCAGGGACCTCCCCTTACTAGTGTTGGTTTCTATCCAGTAAGCACCAAACTATAGTTCATTATTTCTCTAGTCTAGATTCAAGGATTCTCTACTTTAGGGTGATCACTCTCAAGTTGGATGCGTTTCCTATTTTGTTCAAGGAAACCTCTCACTTTTTCTCAATCTGTGATCTCAAATTCCTCTATTCTCAACGGCTATTCTCTATGAGTCTACTGCTCATGAATCCGATTCATATTTTATTTTCTTAGCTCTCGTGTGTGTGTTACTTCTATATTTGATACCACAATCTTCTTATTGAGTGTCTGGTCTCTCTTCTCCATTTGCGGTCTCCTCTACCGATCTCCTTAGTGTTCCCATGGCCTTCCCACAGAAAAAACCTGTAGTCTGTAGTTCCCATTATGAGGGGGAAAACCAAAATCTCACGTTTTCAAGTCATCTAATTGGCCTTTCTCTTCTCCAAAACACCAATCCATCAACAACATTTAATTTCCTCAACCACTTCCTTATCCTTCCATAACTAATCACGCGACTCATTCATATCGGGTATACAAGAAGGTATGAGTTTAGGATTAGCAAGCATAAGATAGATTGTTAAACAAGCTTCCTGTTTACTTCATAAAAACAACTTAGCTTCCCATTCCATGCCACTTCATCAATCCCTACTTCATCAATTCCCACTTTTGTATCATGGCCAGTACTTGCAAGGTGGGTCCCTCTCAATCAATGTTTTCTTGGTGTTTCATTAAATAAAAATATAATTACATGCTTCATAAACATACTTATATGAAGTCTTAGCATAATCACAGTCTTGCGGGAAAACAAGGTGTTATAGTTGGTGCCTGGAAATATTGTAACTATAGGTTGTTGACTACAAGTTTTGCTGAGTTGGTGCTCAAACAAACAGATTGGTGTCTGTAATAGGTTGTTGCCAATAAATATAGTTGAATACAAGTTTTTTTGTGGTTTTCTCCCATTTGGGTTTCCATGTTAAATCTTTGTGTACAATGCATTGTATATCTATATACATTTCTTGATGATTTGTTATTGTTGGTAAAGTAATGAATTGATAAAGTGCAGTTTAGTAAGAAAACAAATGGAACCTTATATTGATTCACCCCTTCTGTCATATAAATAAGTGTGCCAACAACAAAAAAATAATTTAATGCGTCTATAATCTACAATCACTAGCGAACAAGGATGAAATAAAAACTTTGTTCTCTATGAAATTCTAAGTGCAAACCTTCTCTTCTTCTAATAATTAATAGGAAAAAAATAATGATTATGCTCTATGATTGGTTTTAACTCTTGGTTTGCTTGCTAAAAAAACTAGGACCAATTCCAATTGCATCATTCAAGTGCACTGTGCCAACTGGAACCTACCACGCATCCACAATGGAGATATTCTCTCTCTCCTATGTGTTGATCAATGACTAGTATTATTTCTCAAGCCTTTATTGTCATCGACACTTTTGGCCAACACATTGTCTTAACGACCTTCTATACTTCGACGATGATGCATGGAGAACAACATTCCAGATCTCATCTCTAGAATCTCATCATCGTTTTCAGACTTCTCTTAAGTCTTGTAACTCATTCAATCTCGATGATAAATCCCCTCGTGAAGAATGCTTGAGATTTACTCATCCAGTTAAATCAACAACTGTAATCTCTCAAAATGCATCACATGCTTTCCTTGCTAGTTAATACCCATCTTAGGAACTTGGCCAAATTCATGGTTTCTTCAGGACTATATCGGTCCTCAGGGAGTTATATGCCTACTCTAAGACTATCAATACCGACTAATATTGATCAAAAGGTAGTTCTTACATATCTTGCAAGATTTCTACAAAATATTTGAACCTCCTTAGGATTTAGGGTTCTTTATTCCTCACAGGGATCTCGCCAACCAATAAGACACCCACGTAAGTGGTTAAATGATGTTTTTGTCCATGTCCTGCAAGCTTTCCTATAAAGCCACAAGATTATGAGAGGAAAAACTATCCACACTTAAATCAACTCACAGTTTGATAAGATAACAAGGTATCATCAACTCATACCAACCATTCAAATATTCCTTTTGACAATTACAAGCATTTACATTTCCCATTAACCATACAATTACACACATACATACATAATTCGTACACAATTTGAGTAAAACAAGTTATACACTTATCTGACTAGGGAAATTTCCAATTTCGACTAATTGAGAGAGGATGCCTTTCCTCTCAACCCTTGGCCACACTGCAGAGTACCTTCCTATAGTATGCCACCCTTGTGCCAGGCCATGATACCAAAAAGGAAATGATTCGTCCGACCTCCAACTTAGATGATCCAAGAAGGTTACTCTACTTCCTCCACTAACAAAAATAGAAGTTACCCCCTTCCCACTGAGCTCAGGAAGTCTACAATTTTATCAAGTGGCTTCTCAACTAGATTTCCTCTACACAAAGGAGTCCCCTCTCAGCTAAAAAGTCCATCAGGGACGTCCCCTTACCAGTGTCGGTTTCTATCTAGTAAGCATCAAACTGTAGTCCATTATTTCTCTAGTCTAGATTCAGGGATTCTCTACTTCAGGGTGATCACTCTCAAGTTGGATGAGTTTCCTATTTTGTTCAAGGAAACCTCTCACTTTTTCTCAATCTTCGATCTCAAACTCCTATGTTCTCAGTGGCTATTCTCTATGAGTCTACTACTCATGAATCTGATTCATATTTTATTTTCTCATCTCTCGTGTGTGTGTTACTTCTATATTTGATACCACATCCTTCTTGTTGAGTGTCTGGTCTCTCTTCTCTAGTTGTGGTCTCCTCAATCGATCTCCTTACTGTTCCCATGGCCTTCTCGCAGAAAAAACCTGTAGTCGGTAGTTCCCATTATGAGGGGGAAAACCGAAATATCACGTTTTCAAGTCATGTAATTGGCCTTTTTATTCTAAAAAATACCAATCCATGAACAACCATTAATTGCCTCAACCACTTCCTTATCCTTCCATAACTAATCACATGACTCATTCATATCAGGTATGTTAGAAGGTATGAGTTTAGGCTTAACAAGCATAAGATAGCTTGTTAAACAAGCTTCTTGTTTACTTCATAAAAACAACTTAGCTTTCCATTCCATGCCACTTCATCAATCCCTACTTCATCAATTCCCACTTCTGTATCATGGCCAGTACTTGCAAGGTCGTTCCCTCTAGGTCAACGGTTTTTTGGTGTTTTCATTAAATAAAAACATAATTACATGCTTCATAAACATACTTATATGAAGTCTTTGCATAATTACAGTCTTGGGGGTAAACAAGGTGTTATAGTTGGTGCCTGGAAATATTGTAACTATAGGTTGTTGCATACAAGTGTTGCTGATTTGGTGCTCAAACAAATAGATTGGTGTCTGTAACAGGTTGTTGCCAATAAATATAGTTGAATACACATTTTTTTGTGGTTTTCTCCCATTTGGGTTTCCATGTTAAATCTTTGTGTACTATCCATTGCATATCTATATACATTTCTTGATGATTTCTTATGTTTGGTAAAGTAATGAACTAATAAATTGCAGTTTAGTAAGAAAACAAATGGAACCTTATATTGATTCCCCCTTGCTCTCATATAAATAAGTGTGCCAACAACAAAAAAATAATTTAATGTGTCTATAATCTACAGTCACTGGCGAACAAGAATGAAAGAAAAACTTTGTTCTCTATGCAATTCTAAGTGCAAACCTTCTCTTCTTCTAATCATCAATAGGAAAAAAATAATTTTTATTCTCTAGGATTGGTTTTAACTCTTGGTTTTCTTGCTAAAAAAACTAGGACCAATTCCAATTGCAACATTCAAGTGCACTGTGCCAACAGTAACCTACCACGCATCCACGATGGAGATATTCTCTCTCTCCTATGTGTTGATCAACGACTATTATTATTTCTCAAGCCTTTATTGTCATCGACACTTTTGGCCAACAGATTATCTTAACGACCTTCTATACTTTGACGATGATGCATCGAGAACAACATTCCAGATCTCGTCTCTAGAATCTCATTGTCATTTCCGGACTTCTCTTAATTCATGTAACTCAGTCAATCCCGATGATAATTCCCCTCCTGAAGAAGGGTTGAGATTTACTCATCCAGTTGAATCAACAACTGTAATCTCTCAAAATGCATCACATGTTTCCTTACTAGTTAATACCCATCTTAGGAACTTGGCCAAATTCATGGTTTCTTCAAGACTTTATCGGTCCTCAGGGAGTTATATGCCTACTCTAAGACTATCAAGACCGAATAATATTGATCAAATGGTAGTTCTTACATATCTTGCAAGATTTCTAGAAACTATTGGAACCTCCTCCGGATTTAGGGTTCTCTATTCCTAACAGGGATCTCCCCAACCAATAAGACACCCACGTCAGTGGTTAAATGATGTTTTTGTCCATGTCCTACAAGATTTCCTATAAAGCCACAAGATTATGAGGGAAAAAACTATCCACACTTAAATGAGCTCACAGTTTGATAAGATAACAAGGTATCATCAACTCATACCAACCATTCAGATATTCCTTTTATCAATTACAATCATTTACATTTCCCATTAACCATACAATTACACACATACATACATAAATCGTACACAATTTGAATAAAACAAGTTATACACTTATCTGACTAGGGAAATTTCCAATTTTGACTAATTGAGAGAAGATGCCTTTCCTCTCAACCCTTGGCCACACTATAGAGTGCCTTCCTATAGTATGCCACCTCTGTGCCAAGCCATGATACCACAAGGGAAATGATTCATCCGGCGTCCAACTCAGATGATCCAAGAAGGTTACTCTCCTTCCTCCACTAACAACAATAGAAGTTACCCCCTTTCCACTGAGCTCAGGAACTCTACAATTTTATCAAGTGGTTTCTCAACTAGATTTCCTCTACATAAAGGAGTCCCCTCTTAACTAAAAAGTCCATCATGGACCTCCCCTTACCAGTGTCGGTTTCTATCCAGTAAGCACCAAATTGTAGTCCATTATTTCTCTAGTCTAGATTAAGGGATTCTCTACTTCAGGGTGATCACTCTCAAGTTGGATGAGGTTCCTATTTTCTTCAAGGAAACCTCTCACTTTTTCTCAATTTGCGATCTCAAACTCCTTTATTCTCAGCAGCTATTCTCTATGAGTCTACTGCTCATGAATCCGATTCATATTTTATTTTCTCAGCTCTCGTGTGTGTGTTACTTATATATTTCGTACCACACCCCTCTTGTTCAGTGTTTGGTCTCTCTTCTCCATTTGTGGTATCCTCGACTGATCTCCTTAGGGTTCCCATGGCCTTCCCACAGAAAACACATGTAGTCCGTATTTCCCATTATGAGGGGGAAAACCAAAATCTCACGTTTTCAAGTCATCTAATTGGCCTCTTTCTTCTCTAAAATACCAATCCATCAACAACCATTAATTGCCTCAACCACTTCCTTATCCTTCCATAACTAATCATGCGACTCATTCATATCAGGTATGCTAGAAGGTATGAGTTTAGGCTTAGCAAGCATAAGATAGCTTGTTAAATAAGCTTCTTGTTTACTTCATAAAAACAACTTAGCTTCCCATTCCATGCCACTTCATCAATACCTACTTCATCAATTCCCACTTGTGTATCATGGCTAGTACTTGCAAGGTCGTTCCCTCTCATTCAACATTTTTTTGGTGTTTTCATTAAATAAAAACATAATTACATGCTTCATAAATGTACTTATATGAAGTCTTAGCATAATTAAAGTCTTGGGGGGAAACAAGGTGCTATAGTTGGTGCGTGGAGATATTGTAACTATAGGTTGTTGCCTACAAGTGTTGCTGAGTTGGTGCTTAAACAAACAAATTGGTGTCTGTAATAGGTTGGTGCCAATAAATATAGTTGAATACAAGTTTTTTTGTGGTTTTCTCCCATTTGGGTTTCCATGTTAAATCTTTGTGTACTATGCATTGCATATCTATATACATTTCTTGATGATTTCTTATGGTTGGTAAAGTAATGAATTGATAAAGTGCAGTTTAGTAAGAAAGCAAATGGAACCTTATATTGATTCACCCCTGCTCTCATATAAATAAGTGTGCCAACAACAAAAAAACAATTTAATGCGTCTATAATCTACAATCACTGGCGAGCAAGGATGAAAGAAAAACTTTGTTCTCTATGCAATTCTAAGTGCAAACCTTCTCTTCTTCTAATCATCAATAGGAAAAAAATAATGATTATTCTCTAGGATTGGTTATAACTCTTGGTTTTCCTGCTAAAAAAATGAGGACCAATTCCAATTGCAACATTCAAGTGCGTTGTGCCAACAAGAACCTACCACACATCCACGATGGAGATATTCTCTCTCTCCTATGTGTTGATCAATGACTATTATTATTTCTCAATCATTTATTGTCGTCGACACTTTTGGCCAACACATTGTCTTAACGACCTGTTGACGGGCAAAATTGATCGTCCGTCAACTGGAAGAGTGGATCCGGTCCGGGGTTGTCTAAATAACCCAAGCCATTTGGGATAACACACTCTAACGGGTTTAGCGGCTTTGTTAGCCGATCTAAGTCCTAAGGAAACAAAAAGAAAACTACTCTAAATTAACTAATCTAAATGAGAAATAACAATTAAAACAAACTAATAAACAAATCTAAACTATTATATATACAATTCACTATATAATACTACACAACTATAATTCTATAAAATCAAATATTCAATTACTAACAGAATAAAATTTAATTACAAATGTACAATATTTACAAATTACAGATTTAATTGAAAACCTGCAAAACTCATTTGTAATCTGTCCTAAGACAGCGAAACTATTGTTTTTTTATTTTTATAATTTTATGAAAAAGCAATAAACTTAAAAAAACTATCTAAACTAAGAAACTAAAATAATAACTCTAACTATAAATCTAAACTATACGTATATCTATCTAAACTACTTATATTAAACTAACAAACTAACTATTAAACAAAATAACAAACTGACCTGAAGTAGCGCTTCAGGTTTGTCCCGTATGCAGTGGTTGCTATAGCTATTCGGAGGGAGGAAACCCGCACCGGATTATCCACAAGATTCTTGTAAACGGGAAGCTGATGTGCTCTTCAAATATAATTATAGGACAAACAAGACATAAAAGTTACAACAATCTTATAATTTACAAATCATAACATTTAGATAAATCTGCGTGCAAGGATTTGTACGAAATGATTCAATTAACGAAGAAGAGAAATCTGTGATTCATTAACTGAAACAAATAATTGTTGTATTTTTAAATAATAAAAGAGATCAGATATGGATAACACATTAATCAAGTCACATCAACCTGCAATAGATTACGATAGCTAAAGTAGTCTATAATCGACTGCAAAATTATATGAATAAACTTGAAACAAAAGTTTGATATATTGAAAGCGAAAGTTGTTACAAGAAATCAACTTTCATCTCAGTCTGTATCACAAATCCATAGTCTGGTTCTCCCACTGTGAGGATGATGTTTATTACAAAAAATAACAAGTATTTAAAGACTTCCCACAGGGTAAAACATCCCTGTGGGAATTATCAAAACAATTTACACAAATCTGGGAACATATCCCAAGTTTCTGACTCAAGCTAACCACCTAAGACAAAACCAAATCCAAAATATCTCCTAAACTATCACAGCATGCCCATTTGATCACTGCAATTCGTATGTACCTAAGAGAGGACAAAAATAGACAAGTTAAAAGAATATTTTTTAGATAAAATTGATAAAAATCTAATTTTAAAGACTAGCTACAGAATCTTGCGATTCTATAGCTAGTCTAAATCAAACACAGAATCATTTGAAAATCAATTCGAAACTCAAAGAATTAAATTCAAGCCACTAAAAAAATATCTAATTGCTATTTGAAAGCCAAACGAATCATTCAAATCAAAATTGTTATGCTAATTTGAGAGCAAACAAGATTATGATCAATCAAATGATTACAGAGATGCATGTACTCTGTTCCATTTGTTATCACAAATTCGGGTAAACAGAATCGTATTGGATAACTCAAAAACAATGAAATCGTTTTCATAACCAATTGAAATCAACACAAATAGTTGCTTCAGCCATCAACAAGATCACTGTCGTATCCAAACGAAATCAACATGATCGTTTTTCAAATTTATATAACTGTATTAAATATATACAAATGGTCATGCTAATCGTGGCACACAATAACCACTTGTAGATCCAATAAAAAAGGAACGAATCAAAACGGTTTGGGGCAATGGAATCATTATGAATTAACATTGTTTCCATGATTTTAGCAAATATATCTTGAACACGGTCGAATGTAACTAGAAGCCAAACGAAAATATCAATTTAATACAGAACAGAGTCGTTGCTGGCTAAAGTCAACAGTGTTATTTTGATTTTATTATATTACATCATATTTATCATCCCAGTCACTAATAATGACACATAACACATATAGAGGATCATACCAATTCAAGTCCACGAAAACGTTCCAAAATCAAACCATAAGAACTAAAACAGAGCCGATAGAATCCAACCACAATGAAATCATACCAAATCAAAACATAGCCGTGCTCTGATTTTAGCACAAAAATCTCTTATACAGGTCATATGCAATCAAAATCTAAATGAAAACAAACCTCATTGATCACATTAATTCAAACTAACATAATTTTTCTAAAGCGAACCACACCAAGTCAAAACCAATCCATCGCTTCTACTAAGATGGGTGCGACAAAATCGCATACCCAAATCAAAACCATATTCAACTTTAGTAAAATGAATCTATTGTATAGGATCCATAACATAATCGTTTTTGATAATCAAACTATGACAAAATCATTTCGAATAATGAACAGAACTAATTGAAAACCAAAACCCAATTCATTATATTAATCCAAGCGATTCATAAAACGAAAATGATATCGAAATTCATACCTGGATAATCAGAAAACAACTTGGTCATGATAGTTTGGAATTGACGAAGGCTGTTTCCGATTCGACATTTCTAAAGATGACTGAACCAGTGGTTTTCTGTTTCTTGTCAACAGCTTGAAGTTTGTCTCTTTCTCTCGACAGCACTGTAACTTGGTTCTCTAAAGATTTAATCTTCAATTGTAATAATGGGACGTCGGTGTAATAACACTCCAGCCACACATTGCATTGGATGCATGATGTTTACTCGGGCTTCGAAATTGCAGTGAGGGTTTGTTTAAATCACCGAGGGTTTCATTATGTAGTTTGATTCTTGGGTAGCTAAGATTGTTTTTTAGGCACGGGGGCAAATTAGAAACATAGTCATAGGGTTGCTCGGAGCACAGACCATGGGAATAAGGGTACTCACTAGCTAGGAAGTGCTCGATATCAGAGTCCGAGTCTTCGCTCAGAACTATGGGATTTTGATCAGCGTTTGTCTTAGGTTTATTCCGAGCCAGACTCGATATTAATCGAGCATTCTTTTTACCCTTACTGTCGACAGTAGGATTACCCTTGACCTTCTTACTCACAAGCTTCTTGACAGCCTCAGCCTTGTCTGTTATGATGTTAGGTAGGTCGATGTTAGGGCAGATCGAGGGTTTGGGAGAGGGTAGAAGGGCATGAAATGGCATGGGTGGCCCGACCTTAGTCTCGCTGACCATAGACTTGTCAATTTGGATAGACTCTGAATCAACAAAGCCATTTCGAGAAAGAAAGGCTTGCCAATTATCGCCGTGAAGGTTTAAATGGTGGACGACGATGAGTCTAATCAAGCCATGGTGAAACAAGCTGCTATCAAACTTCTCGTGTTTGAACCTCTTAGCCATTTTGTAAAGACTATGGAGGAAGTAAAATGGCATGTTCAATGGATAGCCCATGAAATTGATTAACAATCGAAGGTGACAAAGAAAAACCAATCTATACCAACCTTCACAGGTCACAAATTGTTTAACCATTATCAAAAGATCATGCCACCTGGGTTTAAGTGTGGAAATAGGCATACCTTTGTCATAGGATGTAACCTTTCATGATACGAATAGCAAAGGCCACGGTACTTCATCAACTTTTGAGTTCTTAAACCATCGTTGGCCTGTGGTTGCTAATCCTGTGGCAGAGCTTATGAATTCTTCATCGAGTTCAAGCTGAATGTCACCTACTTTAGCCCTACACCCATCAAAGGTAAGTAAAAATTGTTGTGCAACAGTGAGGTTGAAGCCCTCGAACCTCTGTATAAATGTGAGCCAACCACTGTCTTTTAAATCTTTACGGGCATCATCGAACAGTAACAGATCTTGACTACCGTTCAGCTCTATTCGCACCACCGGTGCCATAGACATGAGAACATGGTGAGCAGGGTGCAGGGGTTAGGGTTTGAACATAGTAAACGCAGGGGTAGAATGCTCACAGGCTTACCTGAAAACACCAGGAGTGACCCGGGATAGGGGGAAATCATTTATGACAAAACGTACGAAGGTGGTGGAGCTATTTTGCCCCATGCAGAATAGTGATTACCCACAGTACAACCGTCGATGCTTTTAGCTATGCATATCACAATGCATATGTGTTAAAAACTATGCCATTTCAATCAACCAATGGATATATGGTAAGTGGATTAAAAATTTGCGTGAACCATAGTTTTAGTTTCAAAACCAAAGCAATAAATGAAATCATACCATGGGTTTGACCATATGAACTATGTGTTGTATAAAATGATTTATACCAAGGGTTTTGCCACAACACAAATGTGTTTTTAAGAAGTCAATGTGCCAAGTAAATCGATCAAAGAACATACAAATCAAACCACCAATGCATCACAAACTCGATTAAAAGAATACCACCCCAATCTTGTAAAACGAAGTCATATTTAACAAATAAAAATGCCAAATGAATAAGGACCTTGGAGTCTTGTCAAATGCATAGTGATAAGTAAATTGGAAATGCAATGGGCATATCGACAAGAATGATTACAACAATTCGGTGACGATTTTAATGTGACTTTGAAAACCAAGTTTTCACACTTGCAGTCGTGAAAACAAGAAGAAAGGTAAGTATGCTAATAGCGAAAAAAATAAAAGTGTCGTTTTATTTGAGAATTGTGATGAAAATCAAGGTTTGCAAAACACTGGTGTAGGCAGCTTATAAGGACAGTAGAAAAATGTGAATTGGCTAGCAACACGACCTTCTATACTTTGACGTTGATCCATCGAGAACAACATTCCAGATCTCCTCTCTAGAATCTCATCGTTGTTTTCGGACTTCTCTTAAGTCCTGCAACTCAGTCAATCCTGATGATAATTCCCCTCTTGAAGAAGGGTTGATATTTACTCATCTAGTTGAATCAACAACTGTAATCTCTCAAAATGCATCACATGATTTCCTTACTAGTTAATACCCATCTTAGGAACTTGGCCAAATTCATGGTTTCTTCAATTCTTTATTGGTCCTCAGGGAGTTATATGCCTACTCTAAGACTATCAACATAGACTAATATTGATCAAAAGTTAGTTCTTACATATCTTGCAAGATTTCTAGAAAAAATTGGAACCTCCTCAGGATTTAGGGTTCTCTATTCCTCACAAGGATCTCTCCAACAAATAAGACACCCACGTCAGTGGTTAAATGATGTTTTTCTCCATGTCCTACAAGCTTTCCTATAAAGCCACAAGATTATGAGGGAAAAAAACTATCCACACTTAAATCAGCTCATGGTTTGATAAGATAACAAGGTATCATCAACTCATACCAACCATTCAGATATTCCTTTTGTCAATTATAAGCATTTACATTTCCCATTAACCATACAATTACAGACATACATACATAATTCGCACACAATTTGAATAAAACAAGTTATACAATTATATGACTAGGGAAATTTCCAATTTCGACTAATTGAGAGAGGATGCCTTTCCTCTCAACCCTTTTCCACACTGCAGAGTGTCTTCCTATAGTATGCCACCCCTGTTCCAAGCCATGATACCACAAGGGAAATGATTCATCTGGCTCCCAACTCAGATGATCCAAGAAGGTTACTCTCCTTCCTCCACTAACAACAATAGAAGTTACCCCCTTTCCACTGAGCTCGAGAACTCTACAATTTTATCAAGTGGTTTCTAAACTAGATTTCCTCTACACAAAGGAGTCCCTTCTCAGCTAAAAGGTTTGTTAGGGACCTCCCCTTACTAGTGTCGGTTTCTATCCAGTAAGCACCAAACTATGCTCCATTATTTCTCTAGTCTAGACTCAGGGATTCTCTACTTCAGGGTGATAACTCTCAAGTTGGATGAGTTTCCTGTTTTCTTCAAGGAAAACTCTCACTTTTTCTCAATCTATGTTCTCAAACTCCTCTGTTCTCAACGACTATTCTCTATGAGTCTACTGCTCATGAATCCAATTCATATTTTATTTTTTCAGCTCTCGTGTGTGTGTTACTTCTATATTTGATACCACACCCTTCTTGTTGAGTGTCTGGTCTCTCTTGTCCATTTGTGGTCTCCTCGACTGATCTCCTTAGGGTTCCCATGGCCTTCCCACAGAAAAAACCTGTAATCCATAGTTCCCATTATAAGGGGGAAAACCGAAATCTCACGTTTTCAATTCATCTAATTGGCCTTTTTCTTCTCCAAAATACCAATCCATCAACAACCATTAATTGCCTCAACCACTTCCTTATCCTTCCATAACTAATCATGTGACTCATTCATATCAGGTATGCTAGAAGGTATGAGTTTAGGCTTAGCAAGCATAAGATAGCTTGTTAAACAAGCTTCTTGTTTACTTCATAAAAACAAATTAGCTTCCCATTCCATGCCACTTCATCAATCCCTACTTCATTAATTCCCACCTGTGTATCATGGCCAGTACTTGCAAGGTCGTTCCCTCTCAGTCAAAGGTTTTTTGGTGTTTTCATTAAATAAAAACATAATTGCATGCTTCATAAACAGACTTATATGAAGTCTTAGCATAACTACAGTCTTGGGGGAAAACAAGGTGTTATAGTTGGTGCCTGGAAATATTGTAACTATAGGTTGTTGCCTACAAGTGTTGCTGAGTTGGTGTTCAAATAAACAGATTGGTGTCTGTAACAGGTTGTTGCCAATAAATATAGTTGAATAGAAGTTTTTTTGTGGTTTTCTCCCATTTAGGTTTCCATGTTAAATCTTTGTGTACTATGCATTGCATATCTATATACATTTCTTGATGATTTCTTATGGTTGGTAAAGTAATGAATTGATAAAGTGCAGTTTAGTAAGAAAACAAATGGAACCTTATATTGATTCACCCCTGCTCTCATATAAATAAGTGTGCCAACTGTTGGAGTCGCCTTTGTTTTTTAGCCTTTTTAAAATTTTATATCTTAAATGATGGAAATCGAAAGTTGGTTTTGGTATTTTCCTTTATCTTCCCCAAAATCTCAGAAGTCTCATCACGAAAGCAGCAATGGCTATCATACTCTTAAGGCATGATTTTTTTTTTATCGTTTAAACGAGTCTCTCCTTTTTTACCTTGGGATGTCGCATGTTGGAGGTTGTAGATCACATAGTTTACAAGTCCCGAGGGGCGAAACAACGAAATAGTGTTAAAAAAGTTTACCCAGATCAGTACCCAGAGTAAAGATACTCTAAACCACAGTTAAGCATCATCGGGATTTCGTGTCTTGGCATTTGCTAGCTCGAAAGGTCTTACCGTCATAACCCCGACAACCGAAACTGTGAGATTTTTGTTGTAGTAACCCAGGTTAATGTTAAAGGTAAAAAGATTAACCATGGTTAAGCTCTGTTGGGAATTCGCAACTCAGCATACAAGCCTCCCGGAAGCTATACCTTCGAAGCCCCGAGTCGCGAAGTCGCGACATAAATGAAAACGTAATTAATTAAACACTTAATCTGGTTTTATCTTCCATTTTAATTAGATCATATCATTGCGATCTCACGATTTCACAACTCGGCATACGAGCCTCCCAGAAGCTATACCTTCGAAACCCTGAGTTGCGAAGTCGCGATATAAAAAAAATGTAATTAATTAAACGCTTAATCCTGGTTACATTTTTTATTAACCAAACTAATTATCGCAATCTTGGGTCTTAGAGGTTCAAAGGGTTAAAGCGAAAGCTCCCGATGAGGCGAATGTCGAAATATTAATTAACAGTTAAAAAGGCCTGATTAATTAAACTAAGACGGCATTTCCAGTGTTTTAATACGAAAATTAATGTGCACAGTCTCCGAAGAAATTTTAAACTTTCCTTGCACCAACTTGCATTACGAACTGTCAAAATCTAGGACATTAATTGGAAATGATGCGAATTGACAAGTAAGAATTTGATTTTTATTGCTAAATTCATATTTAAGAACGATTTGACCATTCTATTCCTAAGGACGACCTAGTTTTAAATGGTCGAAGGCATGGATCTTTTATTTGTTGTCACAAATTTCATTTCTATTCCACGCATAGCAAACCTTTCTAGAGAGAACTAATTTATGTATGTATACATATTGTTATCACAGGAGAGATAAAGTAGAATCCCCCACCGTGGCCCTGCGAAAAGTGTCTAAAGCCACTGTTGAGGTTTTAGGACAAGGTTCAGACAACGTTTTTGATACTTCACCTTGAAGTGTCGACTCTGTCAGAACCTGGTCATATATTTCTAAGGTTATACAGTTCAAATTGGTAGATGTTTCAAATGATTCCAGTGAAAATGACAAAGAAGACCTGATCACCAAATATAAGATCGTCATCTAAGCTCAAATTCATAAAGTAGCGGCTAGGCCACGTCTGCTCCCTTACTACAATATGGTCTGGTGGGCATTACACCATGTAGATATACCAACCAGAACCATCGTCAACGAGTAGAGGATCACCATTGGAACTTTCAGACCTGAACAATTGCAGGATATGTACAAGTTGCCAACTGTGTCAGACCTTACATACAATGTCGAATTCTTGGAGAATTTTAAACAGAAGGAATGTCTGAAATACAACAAGAGTATGTCTGGTTTAATCAAAGATTGGGTTTCACACCCTGCGAAGTTCAGGGCGGATAGTAATGGTATATATTCAATATCTTCTCTGGAGCTGCAATTAAAATATGTGGCTATGATGACCTGCAGATTATATGGGAGAGAGGAAACCACACATTTTTTCTTTCAGTGGGTGCCTCTAATTCATTTGGTCGCTGAAGGTTGTTCCTTCGACTGGGCTAAACTACTATTCGATAGTTTGACCAGTTGAGTTATATAGTATCGAGCACAGAAGGAGAGCGAAAATATTGCTTCATTCTTTATGTTCACGTATATCATGGACGTTGTGTGTTTTTTGATGCCTTTTCCCTTAATGAGTTTGAGCTGGACTCCATCCGAGGTTGAGCCAATCCACATCTACCATTCAAAGCTATGGGAAGACAAAGCTTCAGATTTTGTGTATGAAATATTCAACTGGGTAATGGTACCACTGCATGTCACTATCTTCAACCACCCACCACCCACGATCTTAGACAGTATCGCGGTAAATTTGAGAAGTATAGTCGATTGGTATGTAGAAGCAGAATTTTCATATCTCAGGGTTTTCAATGCTTTTGTTCCTCTGAATGCCTTACCACTATTCATACCTGATAGGCTGGCTTGTCGTGAGATTTCCAGGAAAACCGTAATTGGTGGCGTAAGCAAGGAACTTAAGGGATATTCTAAGAAGGTATGGCCACCTTTTCCTATTCATTTAAATTCTTATTCTTTGTTAGATTTTGGGCATGCTAAAGCTGAGGCAACAGCCCTGGAAGACCTAAAATTGGTTCATGTTGAATTCAAGAAGCACGATCCACATAGGGTTGTAAGTAACCACTTAGCCAATTTCGGGCTTAAAAGGTTTGAGCATGAAAACTCACCCTCGGATGACATTTTCCTAGGCACGAGATCTTATGCCAAGGTTTTGGCTCAGATACAAGCCCTAGCATCTGAAGAAAGGGCCGATGTTTTCAAATTCCGAGAACATCGGTGAAGTTGTCTTCCCCCAGTATTGTGGGGTGAGAATCCAATAATAACAGAGGTGTAGCAAAAATAAGTCGAAGGCTCAAAATATTCAGCACCCAGACAAGCAGAACACCAAGACAGGGAAGAGCAAACTAGGAGCCCGAAACCAGAAATGAAGACTCCCTTTCTGCCAAAAAAGAAAACTCCAGTTGCCACTCCAGGCAAATCAATGAAGCAAATTGGAGATCCCATCGCCTCCATTACTCCCTTACAGTCAACTCAAGGGAACATAGATGCAGGGTGGATTTTCAATGAAGAATTGAGACCTATAAGGATGGAAGATCTCCCTCCAAATGAGTTCTTTTTTGATAAAAAGAGAAAAGTTGTGGTAAAAAGAGAATTCTATCAAGAAGCAGGATCAACAAACAAGAAATTTAAGGTGTTGACCAGTAGGAAAGATAATAAGAAAGAATATTTTACGACAGAAATAGCCGGGACATTAGGGGCGTTTGCTACAGCAAACCAATTTTCAGTCAAGGTTTTGAAAAATCAACTGAAGCAAAAAAATCGCCTCATCAAAACCTTAGAATCCAAACTAGCCACAACAGAGGAAGCTGCCATGGACCAGGAGAACATGGGAATAGAACAAGCAAGAATGGCCGATAAAAAGGAAATTGAGTTGCTCAAATCTAAACTTGAACAAGCAGAGTTGGTAGCTCAGACCAGTCAAATACAGGTAGGCTAGCAAAGAGACTTGATTGAGAAGCTACAGGTTAGATTAGAGTTCACCAAAAGCCAAGTTATAAATATTGGGATATTCTAGTCCTAGGCCATGGAGATTCAGAGCAGAGTTTCTGCAACCCAGTGAAGTTTACTTGCCAAGGTAGAGACGATTCAGGACAACTTCCCACTTGTTGATCGAGTATTGGAAAACGTGTTTTTCAGAGAGAGAGAAGCTGGAGTAGCTCAAGTCACATTTAAAGAGGTTGTAATAGCTACAACAAACAGGGAATCGGTAAATAGTTCCAAGTTTTCCATTTCGGAACAGACCTGAGGTAATATTTTGTTGAAGGAATGGGAACGTAGCATATCAGAAAGAAAATTGCAAGCCAACAGGATAAGGAAATCCTGGGAAGAGGCCTTCGGTTCTATAGATGGAGGTCTGTTAGGCATTGATAGTGAGAGCAATGTTGAGACAATGAACCAAATGAATATAGAAAAATTCTCGCTTGATATAAATGAGAAAGAAGAAAGAGATTCGGCCGAAGTCTCACAAGTAACTCAGGCAAACATAGTTCAAATAGATAAATGGATTATTAAACCAAGTGTGCTATTGTGCACCATTGACACTCTAGACCGACAGATGGAAGAAAGGTTACCACAATTAGTCAGAGATTGTTATATTTTTTAGGCCAATTGTCAAGCAAAGCCTTCTAGGTTGATATCTCAGCTGGTGGAGAAATGTGTCACTTGTACCGAGCATGCAAAGGGGCAGGCTTCTGGTACTAAATAAAGACAGAGATAAAGAAATGAAACGATTGATCTCCTTCTTGTTGTAACTGAAAATCCTAGAACGATTGAGATTCCATCCTATGTAAATCTGTATAAATATACAATAGAAAGAAGGAACAGGGCTGGACCTTTTTGGGTCGATTGTAATAGAGATTTTTCTCCCTCGAGAGTTAATATAAAGCAAATCCGAAGATTCTCAATTCCATCACAACTATGTTATGAGTTTGTTTCCTTATATTTCATATTTCATTTCATTTCATATATGTATCTGATGAATGCTTCGCTATAATTTAGTACAACCTCTACTATAGTGAATAAATTTTAGTTTTCTATGTTGTTTACCATTTTTCCTCTATACCGGCTATCAATAGGTATAAGACCAGTGAACATTTTAGATTTCTCTATATATTTTATGCTTCATCATGTTATTTCTTTATCTTTTTCTTCTTCTTTTTATAAGTGAGATTCTCCCTTGATAGGAGCCACTTCATCAATCCCTACTTCATAAATTCCCACTTGTGGATCATGTCCAGTGCTTGCAAGGTCGTTCCCTCTTAGTCAACGATTTTTTGGTGTTTTCATTAAATAAAAACATAATTACATGCTTCATAAACATACTTATATGAAGTCTTAGCATAATTACAGTCTTGGGGGAAAACAAGGTGTTATAGTTGGTGCCTGGAAATACTGTAACTATAGGTTGTTGCCTACAAGTCTTGCTGAGTTGGTGCTCAAACAAATAGATTGGTGTCTGTAAAAGGTTGTTGCAAATAAATATAGTTGAATACAAGTTTTTTTGTGGTTTTCTCCCATTTGGGTTTCCATGTTAAATCTTTGTGTACTATGCATTGCATATCTATATACATTTCTTGATGATTTCTTATGGTTGGTAAAGTAATGAAT
>SNQJ01S0073785.1:37557-54919 GCA_010110895.2 Picea sitchensis | reverse complement strand
GGCACTAGTTCCAACTGACCCTCCTCATCCAAGGGTGGCAACTCCTGTGAAATGCTAACCTGTTGTCCCACAGCCTTTTTAAGGCAAGAGACGTGAAAGACGTTATGAATCTTGCTACCTTCCGGTAGCTCTAGCTCATACGCCACATCGCCTATCCTCCTGATGACTCTGTAAGGTCCGTAGAACTTCGGCTTCAGCTTCTCTGCTCTGCTCCTATTTAAGGAGGATTGTCAGTATGCCACCATCGTATGCCACCAAAGTTGAGGTTTGACTGTTTGGTTCCTGTTCTTGACTCGACTGAGCACCTTGTGAAGGGGGAATAAAGCGATGTTGGATGGCACGCTTTGCTTCGTCCCAGGAAGATAAAGTACCCTTGTGGGTGGCCCACCATCTAGCTAAAGATGATTTTAACGCAACATCAAGTACAATAACTCTTTGCTTTGGCGTAACTTTATCCTCTAGCTCATCAAGAAAGCTATGTAAATCTGAAGTGCCATCGTAAACAGGGTGTTCTTTAACCTCTGATCCAATCCACTTGGAAGCTCTAATATTTGCTCAACACTGCGAGAAGTTGTCATATCTTCCCTGTTGCCAGTTGTCAAAAGCGATCTTTGAATCTTCACCCGTAGATTGAATACTCCGCCAACTTACCGAGCCTTCTGCTGTAGGATTAATATAGTCCACCTACTTCCCTGTAGTCAGAATGTAGAGGTGATCCGAGGTATCTTCTTCCATATTTTCCTCGACAGGATCCGTATATCAAGGGCCTTGGTAAGGGTCTAGTGGTTGGGTTACTTTCATACCATCTGTTTCAAAAGTCATGATTTCCTTCTTAAGGTCTATGACAACGAAATTCTCGTAAGCCCAATCGATGCCCAATAGAGATGGGTATGGTTCTTTTCCCCCATGATTTCTATGAATTCGAAATCTGCCATTGTCTTTACTCCAACTAAATCTACTTCAACATTCTGCAGCCTCCCAACAGGATAGATACAGTACTGTTTGGCCGTGCGCAATTGAATAGGTGATTACACAAGCTTAGGCTTACCCATGGCTTCGCAGGTTTTCTTTGGTAGTATGTCGACGTTAGATCCCAAATCTACCATAACATTGCTAATTTTGTAGTTGTCGATATGGGCATTTAGTCTAAATTCTCTTCCAGATCTCCGCTTCCTCCTCTGTATTCTACCTGTATGTCTCTCTGGAAGATTAACAACAATCGTCTCCTCTGGGCTCCCTTTAGCCTCCACAGTCTCATTTAGCGTGTTCCACAACTCAGAGATGGCCTATTCTTCCGCAACTTAGAGATGGCCTATTGTTTTGATTGGGGTAAACGAAATTCTGCTATGTACCGTTGTTTGACTTGAGCAAGAATGAAAGCCTGTCCTTGAGGATTGCCTGGTTCAATGGATTTCATATAACATTTTAAAGCACGACCTCTCAAGGTGGTATGAAACTCGACTAGTTTATTAGCATACAAAGTTCCACAAGACCTCCAGATGGCCTCGCAAAGGAACCAATGCTATTCAACATCCTCATCCCCTTTACCCCAAAATTCTGGGTATCGGGTGAGGGATCCTGCATGTTGAGTTGCCATTGGAGAACTTGGGGATCCTATCAAAATAAATACCGAAGGTCCTGGTTGCGATATAAGTAAAGAACTTGCCACACTACTACTACTGCTACCAATCGATCTGGTTGGACTACAATGATTAGAAACGATCGAAATTATGGAAGAATTTAGTGTAGAATTTACCGAATTTGTAGATTGCGCTGAGGGACTGGGCGATCCAAGGCTAGTTCCTGTGCCTTCGGGATGAGATTCTTTAACTTGGGGGGTCGCATTAGGAGGCCATATTGTATTAGGTCTTGTAGGGTACTTCACATCTTCGGGCGTTGCAGGATCTGATCCTCCTGCAAATTCTTTGGAGATTACAGCTGAGTCTTGTTCCTTGGGGGTGATGCCTATCTTGATTCTTTCTTCCGACTTTTCTTCACCTCATCTGCTGTCTCCAGAACTTTCACCTTTCTATCCAAACTTCTCCTTCAACCATCGGCTGACCAGCCTTGACCCTTCTACTTGTTTGCAACTCCCTCAACTTCTCTAACTCTCGTTTATGACTACTCTTGAAGCCAATCTCCTTCCGCGATTGATCATGCCTCTTCATCAACTTTCGCATCTTTTTTCGCCACCTCTTTTTGATCACAACAACCCTTTTCTGAGCCCGTTCGTCTCTTGCACTCTTCTTAGACAACCCCCCACACTTCAAGAACTTCTGTATCCTAACTCATGAACCTGAAGCACAGCCAAGACTTATGTGTGATAAAGTTAGTGAGGATGCACCATCAGAAGGAGGTCTCACCCGAAGCGCAGCCGAGACTTATGTGTAATAAAGTTAGTGAGGACACACCATCAGATCTAACACAATACAATACAGATCCATCCTTGAATGCGGAAAGGTTATATTATTTGAAGTCTAAACCTATATGTGCATCCAATAATCCATGTTGCGCAGTATAAAGATGAGTGCATAAATCACAGGAACTTGTAGACAATATCACAACTTGGCATACATAAAGAGTCTCATTCATATCATGACTTATGTAGCAGAATCAACAATCGGATATCCAGTATGGGCTTTTAGACTTCTACGTAAGCACAATTAATCCCCCATAATTCATTACAGTAGCTTATCGCAGCAGACTCAATGACAGTAATGGCGATAGCTTGATGACAAAAGAAGAATGACAAGGAATCTATTGACAACAGTTTCTAGCTCTCGACAATAACACAATATATCAGAATTAACTTATTGACTCAACAACTAGGCAATTCCAAGAAAAAAGGGGTTGTTGAAAGTTTAGGTTACATGACATGGAATGGAATTTTTACGTTAGAAACATACATTTAAAATTATGAATGGATCTTGTAGACGTTATTGTGTATGAATGGCTATTTTTCTGATGTTGATTTAATTAATTCTTTTGTAATTTATTATGTTTCTGGTTATGAATATCACCTAACTCGAACAACTATTTTTAGTTCAGGGGGATGTGTCTTGATTATGGGTTCACTATTGGTGAATCCAGATTGTAGCAATTTATATGTGCACTTTCCAATTTGCATAGATAATGTAATTCTTGAATTCAGCTTCCCTTATTCTAGTAAGTTGTTTTTTGGATTTCTGCATTGGTAAGCCCCTTAGAAAAGGCTTTTTATCAATGCACGTATTCTGATGCTGCTAAATCCATTCTCTGAGTGTCTTGCATGATAAAGTTGCCTATATTTGATTTGCCTTGTCTATTTTTCCTTTCGTAATAATTATCTAAAACTCTTATTTTATTCACAGGGGGATATCTTGGGGTGATGATTCTTTGGCTCTGGTATACGAGTCATGGTATAAAACAAGACGCACACGGACATGGGTAATATCTCCAGCTGATAGAGGAGAAGGGGCTCATATATTATTTGACAGGTCATCAGAGGACGTGTATTCTGATCCAGGTTCACCAATGCTTCGGAGGACCTTGTCAGGAACTTATGTTCTTGCAAAGATAAAAAAGCAAGATGGAAGTACATATCTCTTGTTGAATGGAAGTGGGGCAACACCAGAAGGAAATGTTCCTTTTCTCGATCTTTTAAACATGTGAGTTTCCTAAACTTTTAGCTTTGGATTTTATTCTGAATAGATTGATCTTATTTTGCATGTGGGATTTTGGAAATAGCTTTTGTTGCGTTTTGTATAAAAATGTTGAAATGACTGCTTGTCAACAGAAACACAAGTGAAAAGGAGCGTATATGGCAAAGTGACAAGGAAAAGTACTACCAGTCAGTTTCTGCTTTGATGTCTGATCAGTGCAATGGTGATCTGGAGCTCAACAAACTGAAAATACTTTTTTCTAAAGAGTCAAAAACAGAAAATCCACAGTTTTTCTTGCAGAGCTGGCCAGATCAAAGAATTAGTCCAATTACCAATTTTCCCCACCCATACCCCCAACTCTCTAACTTGCAGAAAGAGATGATTAGATACAAACGTAAGGATGGGGTGCAGCTTACTGCAACCTTATATTTGCCTCCTGGTTATGATGCTGCGAAGGATGGACCTCTTCCAATGTTGGTATGGTCTTACCCAGGAGAATTTAAGAGTAAAGATGCGGCTAGCCAAGTGCGTGGTTCTCCCAATGAATTTGCAGGAATAGGGCCAACATCACCGCTTCTGTGGTTGGCTAGAGGGTAAGTAGTATGTTGTTCATTATATTCATTAATTTTTGGTACGTACATTTGCAGGTGCGTGATCTACTTATTATCTATGTTACCCAATCCCTCTACATCTAGTGCTGAACGTTGATCCTATTCTTTAAGAATACTTGGACCCATACATGATTCAGGTCTTCAGATTCATTTTCTGATTTGATTGTAATGTAGAAAAATTGAAGATGAATCCTGTGAGAAATCCTTTCAACTTTGGATGACCTATGATGTATCTCAAATTTCAATAAAAACTCGGAGAAACACAAGAAACAGAGGAAATAACAAATAAAAAAAGAAAAACTTAAAGATTAGTTCTAAACTACAAAAGGACCCTAAAATTATTTCTGAAGGCTATTAAACTCCATTTTAATCTATCTAGGCTTTCAAATTCTAATTCTAATGTATAAGTTGTTTTTTTTATTTGTAGTCGTTCTGTATATTTATATTTTTTTCAAAATCATAATCTTAACAAATCCCCAAATCCTGGAATTTTGTGAATTTGCTGCTGAAGTACCCAATTTGCTCTTGTATCCACTTTTTGGTTAAACTTATTAGTATTTTGAAATAATATATTCTTATCTTTATTACATATTTATATACATTGTGAGAAGTACAGTTATTAAGAGTCAAGACAAAAGAGTGGTAAAGAAGATCTAAATAAATCTTCAGGCTTTTAAAATAGTTCAGTGGTTCACGGTGTTAATATTAATTGTATTAAAAACCTGACTTTGGCATGTATATCTGTTCTCAGTTAAAAATAATTTTAGAAAAGCTTCAAATATATGACTTTCAATGTCAAGGTTGAAATAGCTTTTTACACCATACCTACAAATTCTGAAGAAAAACATCTGTATGGAGATTTACTTACAGCCTACTGAAACAAGGGACCTGCTTCCAGGGTCACCTCACCTATTGCAGGGTTCATTATGAAGGAAAAAGATTAAAAGTACATTATTTATGAGGATTGCAATAGTGTTTTCTTTTTGCTTTTGCAATATAATCTTTGTTTTTGTATATTTATACGTAAAGTTCAGCTTATATGAATGGCTGGCTGGACCAGTGTTGCATGTATTGCGATAATATCGGAATTATCGCGATATTATCGCCAAAACCCAACTCGACAAAAATATCACCTTTATTTATTGTGATAAATTCAAATCGAGAAATTATTGCAATAATTTGAAATTATTGTGATATTATCGAGACAATTTGGAAATTATCGCCCTGCCGCATGAATATCACTTTATAATCAATTTTTTGGTCTTCTAACCCTCATTTTGCAAAAGCGAGTTAGGGGATTGAACCAGTGTTTTCAAATTCGGACCCCAATTAATGGTAATGTTGACATTTCCTCTATCTTTCCTTTTTATCCTTTTACTTAAATTTTTAACATTACCATTAATTGTTTCAGGATATTTGAGAGGGGTTCCAACCTCATCAGACTTCATATGGAGAAAGTAGAATTTCATATCGCATTCAAAATTCAGTACTTGAGTTTTCAGAATTTCAGGATTGGTAGGATTGCAACACTTTCGTTGGATTCTATCACGTATGAGGGTAAGGGATTGGCATTTAATCAAGAAAACCAAGCCTGTTATGTACCTTGATGTTGGTGGTATTGATTGTTGAACTCTTTTGTGATGGCCTTAGCAAAAATGTACCCTTCACTCAAACCAAAATCATTGATTAAGCATGTTAAACTTTTTCTACCATATTATAAGGCTTGGATTAGGCAGTTTAATCAAAATAGGGCGGTGTTGACTGATGTCCCCAGTGTATCGAGGTAGAGGCAAAGGTTAGACAAGAGGCAAAGGGTGATACTAATGATGAGGATCCTATTATAAGGAATATTGCTTGTCATTTAAATGTTCTTGCTCATTTATTCATAATGCTTTCTTTCAAAATTTCAATAATTTATTAGAATCATGGTTTGAAATCTTTAAAAGATAATTTTTTCATTAAAATTTAAATATTTTATGTATTTTTTAGTAAACCGAGCCATTGAAATCAGATCGGTCTGAGTCAATCCGATTCTGAGTATTTAGATGCCTCATGATGATTATCTCACGAGATACATTTTTTTTTGATGTTATTTTGTATTATCCTATTAGGAATTTTGATTCAGGACAGATATTAATGATCATATTTCAGTATCCGGGGCAGTAGGTGGGGGAGGGGTCCTATATGACCCTAGAGGACAAATTGAGATTACTTACTCTTGGAATATAGGAGTGGCCTTTAACAATCAAGCTGAAGCATATGCTCTCTTGCAAGGCTTGCTCATAGCCAGATCCAAACATATAGGAGTCCTATCAGTTGTGAGTGACCGAAAGAACACAAACAAACATTTGAAACTCTCCTCTCTTCCCATCGATGTGAGTCTGAGATCAATTTTTCTCCGTATCCATGGCATCCTCAGGGAATTCATTCAAGTTTACCCTTGGCATATTAGGAGAGACCTCAACTCCCTCCCTGATAAATTGGCCAACAAGGGAGTCAATGTGGAAATTGGTTCTCTAATTATTGATGGAAGAACCAATCACAATCCTGTTCCTTAGCCCCTTTCCTATGGTCTTGACATATGACCCTAACCTTTGGGTAGGAAGGACATTGCTCCATTCCTTGGCCCTCTTCTTTGGAAACACATGGCTTTCCTCTTGTCCTGCCATCGATCCTTCTTCCTTGATCCTGAGGTTCTCCTCCCCTGGCTTATTCCCCTCCCCCCTCCTTTCGCCCCTCATCTCCACATTTCCCTGCTCTCTCCCTTTTTTATGCTTGTCATCCGATTTCTCTCCAAGATGAGTCACAACTCCCCTGCTTGCGTCCTTCTGGCACGTTGCTTCCGTCAGTCTGTCCGACTCCTTTCCCTTTTCTCTCGTGTGCATTCTCGTCACCCCAGTATGCACACTGCAACTTCGGGAGCCGTATGTTCCCATGCTCTTGGTTCCTCTCAGCCATCTCTGCACTCGCGCTACATATCTTTCACCTTGTACGTCTCTCACATCAGATCGTCCTACCCCCTCTTCACTTCTCCCTTCAACAATCTTCTTTGCACTCGTTTGCATGCAGTAGCATTGAGAGACTGATGCTCTCACGCCCCCAAAATCTCTCGGTCATCTCTGCAACCATGCCCCGGTCATTCTGCTCTAGATTGGCAAAAGATAGGTAGATATATGGATCTTTTCAGTCGACGAGGATGATTGTACCTCCCTCCAATTCAATTTATGAACACATAGAAATACAACTGTGGCTCTATTGTTAGGCATTAGATAATTCAGCCCTTAGCAAGGTGGCGAAATCAAGTGAGTAGAGATATTAACATGGCTAGCATAAGACAAGGAACCAACTCCAGAATGCTCCAACTTCAACAAGAATTGGACAACTTTCGTTTGATGGTTATATCTATCTAGAGCAGAGTGGGTACTCTTGCATCTCAAGTACTTGTAGTGCTTGAGTTAAAAGTAAATCATAGGCAATCTTTCCAATCCTTGAACGATGAGGTTGATGCCCTTAGAAGTCAACTAGAGGAAATGCGACTTCAACCAACCTTCCAGGGACAATCAAGAATTGTGCCAACCGCCTCAGAATCGGCAAACTCCAGCCCCAGGCCTCTGTCATTCCTAAACCTCAATGTTTCAGTTCAGCTGGAAGAGGATAGTGAAATGGAAGATGCTGATGGACATAACAGGTTCCCCCCTTAAGATTTAGTTTACATGTGCCTCAAATTTTGATTTTGTTTAGGGTTTTTTATAAGATCTATCCTATCAAAATTTTTCACTGGAATAGTTGTATATTTCATGTATCTCATTGTAACTCTCAAGTCCAACTCAGTCTGGCCTCAGGTTTGGAACTTCTCCCATTGTGGGATTATTTTTTGCCTCAGTATGTATTCTGCTGCCCAGTGCAACCTTTTATATCATACAAATTTCCGAGTATTGATGTTTGATGGACCACTTGACATCTTATACATCTCATATTGCAGTTTTATTTTCATATTTATGTGACAATGTGTTTGTTTGATGTTGATGTTGCTTTAGAAGTTTAAAAAATTGGAAAAAATGATTATTTTTGTATTTTTTAAAGTTTCCCGATAATTTCCGCTATTTTCGATAATTTTAATTTTCGACCTGTTAAGGCTAAATTTGACACCCTAGGCTTTAGGTCGATTGTAGGTTGAGGGAATCAAACTAGGCTTAATTCAAGGGTAGATCCTAAGGTCACGAATGATAACACCCCTCTCGTTTTGGGCTGGTGCATGCCAACCATAGGGAGGCTACCCTAGGGCGTGTTGCTTGATGGATGAAATCTGACCTGCAAAAACACAAATCAGCGAGCACAAAAATGGTTTTGGAATGAGGGTTAGATAATCTCACCCAAAGCTTGCATAAAATTTGATTTTAGATAAATTTTAGTGGAAAACCCTAAGCAGAGCGAAGAAATAGAATGCAAAAAGAAAGAAATCAGCAAGAAAAGAACACTTCAATGGTGCCAAATCAACTCCCAGTGAAGGATGAGCTTCAAGAAACCTGCAATTTGTTAGAAATCCAATGCAACAACAAGAATCTAGGCCAAAATCAACACATAAGACTCTTTATTCATAACACATAAGCTAGAATGAGAGATAGAGTAGAATTCGAGAGTAGTAATGCTCTTGCAATAGAGTGATCAAACTGTAAACCGTGGAAGCATGCTGCATATATAGCTAACTGCATGAAGAATTCGCCCTGATGTTTCCAAAATGGGCCAAAAGCTGTCCAATATCCAACGCCCATGTGTCAATCTATCCATCTACCATGTGTCACTGCATGAAAACCTGCTAAAACTGGCTGAGCGCACCTTTCCCAAGCAATCTGGCCAAATTTGGGGGTTATCTGGAGGAGAATGTAGGTTGAATGGGTCAAAACTGGTTAGGTATGGAGAAATTGTGGCCAAAAAGGTAAGAGGGGCACACATCATGGAGAGAAATAGGGCGCATGAGTGATAGAATGGAAGGAAAAGGGAAAAAAGGAAAAGGTGGAAAGCTAAAGCAAAAGCTAAAGCAGGAAAAGTGGAAAGTTGGGAAAGGGAAAAGTGGAAAGCAAAAGCAAAAGCTAAAGCAGGAAAAGTGGAAAGCTCGGAAAGGAAAAAGATAAAAGTTAAAGGTTAAAAGCTAAAGAAGAAAGCTAAAGCTAAAATAGAAAGGAGACACCTCATCCAGTTTGACTTTTTGACTTGCTTTAGAATGCTTTATGACTTTGGGAAACTTCTTTATTTTATCCAGTTTTCATTTAGCAAGTGTTGGGTGCCTTAGTGGGCCCAATTTTAGGAGGAAAAAAGACCCAGATTTAGGTGTGTGGGCCCCACATGGGTTGCCACCTCACCTTGCCACGTCATCACCTGTGCCACCTCATCATCCAAAAAGCAAGTTGTCCAAATACCATCAAGTTTATACTCACTGGAAGTAGAATTGGACAAGGAGTAAGAATATGCTGTCAAATAACTGATGTGAGGGGTCAATAAGATCCTCATGGGCAAGAAGTGTCCCATAATGCTGCAAGTCTCTCATACTCAAACCTGGAACTGAAATCTCATCCTGTAATAACTCATAAATGACTGAAACAAGCTCTAAACTCAACACCTGTAAGAAACCATCCTCTAATTGACCAACACAAGAATCACTGTGCTTGGAGGACCTTTGAATGATGGTCCTGTGCTATCAAGAAGAGCCTCTGAATGACCGCCTGAAAGGAGAGACCGACCCTTTGAGCATCCAAATCTCAAAGGTGAGATTTTGGGGACAATAGGATCCCTGACGATAAATTCCCGAAAACAATAAGTGCAACATTAGGCTGGACTATGAAAAATGTCCTTCAATTTGAGCTCAACATTCATATACTCTTTCGATCTAATGGTCCAGGGCATGTGGGTATGGGTCATGTGCCGGTACGGGTACACCACTGTTTGAAATAGGGGATGGGGGTACATATGGGGCACACACACACACACACACACATATATATATATATATATATGAAAAAAAAACCCATCACTGGAATTTCTGTAAATCAGGAATGGTTCATAGTCATTTTTAGATAAAATTCATCATTCAAATCACACGAACTTTGACTTCATAGTCAATTTTCAAATGTTTACCATTCAATGATTCATCAATTTACAATTTGACATTTTTCATTCAACATTGAAGAATCATACAATGACTGGAAAAACAACAAACTTTATCATTCTCATTAATAGCTCTTGAATCTTAAACCAAGCACATACTACATTCAAAAGTTGCCTAATGTCATCCAAAAGCAAAATAGAAAAAACAACATAGTTGATTCCTCAAGGAAAATGCTAGTTCAGAGTTGATTCCTCAAGGCAAATGCTAGTTCTGTTGCATCATCATCATTATCGACATTGCTAAGGTCCTTTGTCAATAGGCTCTCTAGGTAGTCATTGCTCTCAAGCAATTTGGAGCACCATACTCATCCATCTATTGAGCTTAGGTATCATTAGTTAGAAGTCACTATCAACACTTGGACATGGGACTCAAATTTATGGGTGGGCTTTGTGGACTTCTTTAGCGTTATATCAAGCACTTCTACACGAGACCTTTGTGTCCTTGGCCTACTTCAACATTGCGGTCAACACTTGTTCACGAGACCCTAGTTGATGGTTGTACCTCCTCACTACAAGCATTGAGGGAAACACTTTTCTAAGGGTGGTGGAGTGTTGGGATCCCCCCTAGGGGTGTAATGGGGGACCTGTTAACCCCTAGATTTCCACCCTTGGAAATATTGAGGGTTAAGAGCCAACATGCACTATTTTAGTTGACATTCTGAGATTCTCCCAGAGTTTAGTACTTGTGGTTATCGGAGGTTGGTTCGCATCAAAGACATGTATATAATCGGTACATGGTTGTTTTGTTCAGAGTTAGAGTTAGCTTGGTTTCCCATGCATTTAAGAGAGATGTTTACATACAATAGATGTCCCTACTTTTTAAGAGACTTGGTTTGAGTGGGTCACTTGACAATTTGGAGCAGTTTTGGGCATACAGTTATGGCCCTTGCATGATTCTAGGCGTGATGGCACTTTTCCAGGTGACATGTAGAAACTTTCTATTTTTAGCAGGTTTAGCTCCAGGCCCCAGATTCAGATTCTGAGCACACAGTATGGATCCTTGAGACATTTTGAGTCGTTTGGACCTTTTTACGGATGATTTGTCACAAATTTCTATTTTTAACAGGTCGAGCACTTGGGATTGCATGTCAATTTTGATTACGGATTTGGAATCTTTGCGGAAAATCGAATTCGATGAGTATGATATCATTGATATGCGAGGAGATTCTATTTTTAGGCAGTTGACATGCGACGGTGTTCTCCTAGTCATCTCGAGCGTTTTTGACAGTTTCCTAAATTTAGGAGCCAGACCCTATTTTTAGCAGTTTCTATAAATAGCAGGGGCGACAGTCTCCAGAAGTGACAAGTGGCAGAGTTTCAGTATGATGTGGCATCTACATGGCATCAAGAAGAGAGGGCGCATAGGATGAGGTGGCACTTCCTTGGAGAAAGTTTAGCCAATCAAGAGTAACTTTTCTCACTAACTTTTCCCCATTTTCCATATTTTCACTTTCCATGCATCAATTTCTCAAAATTCTTCCTAATTTGCTTTTAAACGCTAAATTCCTAAATTTTAGGAAAATCCCTAAAAATAGGGCGAATTCCTCTTCCTTGGCTAGCGCATGCATAATTGGCGTGTGTTGACGTGTTTTAGTTAACTAAACACTCAACTCATTCTTACCTTCACTTAACTTATCCTTTCCCTCACTTAACTCACTTTATTCCTCACTTCACTTACCATTATCTCAATTTCCATGCATTAACTCCCTTTTATCCTCACACATGCGCCACTCCTTCACTTAACTATCCCTCACACTCTCACACGTGTGATCCTTCAACTCACCATGCACATACACTCTCATTCATAACTCATCCATGCGCATTACTCACTCACACTTATTCCCTCATGTGCATTAATTCTTAAATCACTCATTCACACATCATCATCTTCTCTTCCTTGGTATTTGTGCCTTGTACTCTATATATTGGATGTTCTACATGGGTTATTGGTTGGATTTTTGTGGCAATAACACATATTCTTTCTATCCTTCTATTCTCTCTCTCTTCTCTCTCATTCTATAGGCTAGCTACTTTCTCTTGAGCAAGGGTGATCATTGTATCAATTGTGGTCCTGTTGATTGTGGCGCAATCAACCCTTTGACAAGGCAATAATAAAGAGGTTTTGTGCTTGTGACGAACCATTCTTCTTGTTGGTGCTTTGGTTTATTCTTGCAAATTGATTAAGTAGTTCATTACTATTTATTGTGGTTTTAATTGATCTTTTGAATAGTTTCTTCCGTTATTTCTATTCTATCTTCTCTTGTGCTAACCCTGCATGATCCCTCTAAGTGAAAAAGTTATCTTTCCTCCATGTCCTGGGCAGAATTAACACACCGTCCAAGACATTACAACCGTTGTTTTTTGTTTTATTTTGCAAAAAATCAGGCTTTAGGACAACAATAAATCACCCTAGGGACTCCCCCTTGAGGTTGACAAGCACCAACCCAAACAGAGAGGGGTCTAGCCCGTGACAATTTGGGGCTTTACTCCTTTAATTACCATTTTTTCATCGTTGAAATATCAGATTTATTAGCTCAATTGTGTTGAATTTTCACTAGTCTAGACTCAAGCATGAAGTTTATTTCAATTTAGCATTTACTTGAACCATATACAAATGCAGCTACACCATTAACAATTTGCTGCAATAACCAAGATCACAAGAAGAAATACCATGCACATCCTGGGAAACCCTTCTCAACAAGGGAAGAAAACCCAACCAATCCTTTGCTATATTCTCAAGAGAAAGACCTCCCACACCATAGACCTAGCACACAAAAGAGTGCTCTCAAAAACCTAGAAGGCTAGCGCCTAAGAGAGGTGCGCACTTCATCCCTAAAACAAGTACTTGCTGAAATTTCCAAACTCACATATGTGTTGTGTTTCCTCAATGGGGAAATGGCCTTTATTTATATTACACCGGACACATCAAAAGTTGTGTCTATTGGCACAACAGGGCCGACCTCAATAACTCAAAATATAATTAATAATTACCATATTAATTATCTTTTACATTAATTATCTTTCACTTTATGGTGGGGCCGACCTGTACCCTTTACATCACAATTAGGGTTACAGGTTAGTCTGACTCTTAGACAATATAGCAAGGGATCTCACACACCCAATAGTGCTCATCCACTAGGGGCACGTCCACCTATGCTCAGCCACAGGGACGTCCAAGTCAACAGATCTCTATCTCACTGCGTCTCACAGGAGAATCATCAGGACACACACTCACTAGTGCTCAACCACTAGGATCACGTCCACCTGTGCTCAACCACAGGGATGTCCTACTCAACAAATCTCTATCTCATTGAGTCTCACAGGAGAATCATCTAGAGTATCACATCATCTCAACTCTCTGCACAAAGGAGAATAGTAAACCCATCACATAGGTTCCTTCACCCCTCAGAGGGGTACACATTGTTTCATCTCAAACGATACATCCATCTCATGGGCATCTTCCCTTCTCAGGGGTACACAACGTTTCATCTCCGTCTCAGAGAGAACGACACACCCAACTCATGGGCATCTTCCCTACACAGGGGCACACAACGTTCCATCTCCGTCTTAGAGAGGAACTACACACCCAACTCATGGGCTCTCTCTCAGGCTGACTCACTCAGTCTATGTCCTGGAGGATGTCTCACGTAGCTTTAATCATCAACAAATTGGAGGGTGGAAAAGTGTTCTAACAGGACCGAAGGGCCCATTAGAGTAATAATAGTGGAGGCCATTCAATGTAAGGTGGATTAGGTCCACCCTGTTTATTATTATTAAATAAGGCCCACTATGGTAGTTAGGATTGAATAAATGTAATGTGGTTTCATTAAAGAAGGTCCACTAGGTAGTTAGGAGGTTGTTATGATTAGGGTTGTCTAGTTAATTATAAATAAGGATGGAGACCTCCTTATGGGATGTGTGGAAGATTATTCTATTTGGAGCTTATCTCGTTGAGAGGCCGCCCAACCTTAAGAGACAAGTGAACAAGAGTGGATTCCTTCCATAAAAGGATCATTGTATGGTGTTTTCCTACCTTAAGGGTTTTTTATATTAATAATATGTGGAGCATTTATGATATCTTGGTTGTGATTCAATTTATTCATCTGAAAGTGCCATCATTTTTTCATGGTTAAACAATTGCCACCAACATCATCTATTAAATTAAATTCTAGCCAAATTCTCCAACATTTTGGCCATATTGACTTCCTTTCTTTTATGTTTTCTTCAATAGTAGGACCATCACCTTTGCCTGTAAAATACATCTTGCTTGAAAAATGATGAAAAGAGAATTATGGTTTTGAAGAGATAAATTGCTTTTCAATGGAGCTCCTTTATGCGGCTAGGGTTTTGAAGCAACTAGTTTGAAATGACAATAACTCTTGCAATATTGATTTAAATCTCTATTATGACGATGGAATGCCGTGGCCATTTTGCATCTACTCGCATTGGTTTGGGATAAATCTGGTCAATTTGTCAAAAGATATCTTCTTTGCAATCTATGCTGTCGTCACTGGAAGAAAAATTCCTCCACTTCATGCCCAAGAAAGAGCTTTGATACCACTTGTAGTAAACCTTGATAGATAAAAGATAAAGATAAACCCTTAACTTGAGAATGAACCCTTAATTTCATAAATAACCAAAATGCATTCACACCATAAACAACACAAGAATATAGATAAGATAAGATAATTATATTAATGTCCAATAGATGACCGCAAAGTAGGTCAATGGCACTGCTGAGTACAATGATGTCGATACAAAGTAGGATTACCAAACTATCTCCTTTATAGAGAACGTGAAAGTAAAGCCTAAGATCCATGCTAAAACATGGAAAATACTAGACTCCGACTGCAGGAGACTGCAACGGGAGGGAGATGTACGGAGGGAAAGGATTCAAGGACTAGATCATGGTCCACTAGAACCATCTCTCCTAACATCTAAGGCTGAATGAAGAAAAATCACGATAGAATAATGTCTTGAGGAAGAGCTAGGGGAAGATCTGGACCACCCACTGCACTGTTGTTTGGAAGAGGTAACCCACTGCTTTTAAGGGATTTGGTTTAGCAATGTCTTTGAGGTCTTTGGGGAGGGGGTATGGTCTCTCGGGTCTGCACTGATATGAAGTCGGAGGTAATATTGTTATCGGTCTGTCTCTTGGTGCCCTTAGCTGATGGGAGTATCGTAAAGGACGTAATCCGCTGAACGAGATTTGGTCTAGGAGGAGGTTGGAGAATGTGGGCATGAAGTTCGAGGGCCTCCTGCATGTAAAGGGCTAGATATCTTTGGTATGGGTATCATAAGAAACTAGATAGGGTATGGATACCCCTGAATAAACAAGGAAATCTCCCATGGATCTCATAGTAAATGGGGTAGCAAAATATGAAGTACTCCTTTGTCTCAACCTCACAAAGATGACATAGGTGGCAAATCCTCTTTGCTTGTACAATCTGGCGGTCCATCTCAACTCGAAGGTTATGTGAGCCCACTTAGAACTGGCCTAGGGGGATACAAAGAGAGTGTGCCCAATGACGAGATGTGTATGGGGGTTGGATAACGAGTTTGTCCCTCACCTCTATGAAGTGCTCAACATAGTAGGCCATCTTTAGACATTGTTATCCCCTATCCTAGGGATAATTAAGGAGATCATGTCTCGAGGCCCACAGGTCCTAGACATGGAGTGCCGAGAGACGAATGACTTGAGCATGGCCCCTGAGGCTAATAACCTAATACAAATTATCCTCTTGAGCCGACTTGTCTTCTAGGGTTATTAGCCAACTAATTCAGGGTTTCTTCTTGCTTCTCAAAATATTCTATTCTCATCAGGTTTACACGTGGAGGTAAATACCTCCCGCAACTACCATAATATCAACAAGGGTAATGCTAGCGTTCCTGTGATGGCTTCTCCATGGTGACCAAGCACTCTGTTGCGCAAGCCACATCCCCGTGTCTAAAAAGGGCCTTCATGCACTAGTTAGACACGATCTTGGGAGCACTTGTTGACATACCTCTCAGGACGACTCGCTGTCCACCTTTGTCCTGGAATTCCATCCTCATGTCCTTATAATTCATGCGGATATCTCCCAAAGAGTATAGCCATTGATCTCCTAGCACCACATGAATATCTGCTAAATTCATGATGTAAAAGTCATCATTCAACATATAGTTGCCCAAGGTTACTTCCAGTCCCCTGATCCTCTGAGTACACATCATGTTGTACCCATCTTCTACTACCACATTAAATCCTTTGAAATCCTCCACATGGATCTTTCTCTTGGTGACAAGTCCAACATCAATGAAGTTGTGGGTGGCTCCACCATCCACCAGTGCCGTAACCCTCTGCCCCTGCACAATGCCTTTGATCTTGAAGGTATAATATTTAGGGACTCTTGAAAGGGTGGAAATGGTCACTCCCTTAGGGATATCTTGCAATGGCGCCTGCTCTATAGTCTGCAATTGTTGAATTTAAAGCCGTTGCAAGAGCCATTCTCTGGGAGGATGGCTAAGACCCTAGTCGAGTTCTAGGGCCCCCAATGCACTCCTGGGGTACTTGGTCTGGGACCAAACTATCAGTGCCATGGCAAAAGACCCTTGTAAAGGGCCCCCAGTAGATGACTTGGGTTCTTGGTCTGGGACCAAGCAGTAAAGACCCCTGAGAGGGCCCCCAGTACATGATTGGGGTTCTTGGTCTGGGAACAAGCAGTTAAAGTCCCTAGATATCTCTAGGGCCCCTAGAAATATTCCAGGGTACCCATGCCTGGGGCATGGGTCGATCCTTGGTCTTGTACCTTGGTGGATAAGACCCCAGAAATGTTCTGGGGCAACCTGATCCTTGATCAGGTATCTTGTTGGTGTATGACCCTCCCTGAAGGTGGACATGCCCACATGAGGGATGTATCCCATATGCAATGATGATAAAATTATAAGGTCACTTTGAGAATGAATGGACAA